>PVKB01007380.1:0-36517 GCA_004027205.1 Ctenodactylus gundi | reverse complement strand
AGGCCTGTTTGCTATAGACCAGTGGATATCTGCTCATTGCCAGGTCTCTGAGCTTTTTTATTTCAGTTAAGAACGTGACTGCAAGGTGGATTTCAGGATAGGTTTACTGCTTCTAATATGAACCTTTTTCTTCTTAAGTTTGGAAATGCAACCATTACTTTTATCCCAAAGTGCTTTACAATGTAAAAATAACGAGAGTTTTTTTTTTTTTTTTTTTTTTTTTTTTTTGGGGGGGGGAGGTATGTTTCTGCCTTGAGCAGAATAACTGTCCACATTATAGGTTTATTCGCAGTTGATAAGACCTGCATCTTGCTTGCCTTTGGCCTGGTTCAAATGTTGACTTTTCTGTCTACCACCCAAGAAATCTTGGGCCGGTTTCCAGCTCCCCTATATTTAGTTTTCTAAGCATACAGTTAAGAGAAATTTCTTATGGGGCTGGTGGAAAGTTAGAAGAAGATTTTGAACATGAAATTGAGATTTTATTAGTACCTGCTTCAAAAACTGGAACTGGAGGCCATTTTTAAGCAGCATTTTCAGAAAGTTTGCATCTTAAGGTAAATACTTTCTATGTGTAAGTTCCCATGAATTATTACATTTTGAATATTAATATAAATAAATTTATTTTAGGGGGATATATAACATCTAACAGGTTTGGAGAAAACGAATGACTTTTAATGCTTAGGTTTAGTTGAAATAAATTAGAACCACAAAACCATACCTTCCAGTGAAGAATTATAGAAACCTTGGAGGGAGGTGAACATGAGGTAATGCATTTGTATGCGGTCTTTGTGCTGCATGTGGAATCCTGAAAAATGATTGCCTCCACTCTGATGAATAAGTGGTATTAGCTCTGTTTTGCAGACAGGGACGCTTGAGCTCAGAGAGGGTAAAATCATTTACACAAGTCCAATAATAAAGCCATGACCTTCAAATTGCATTCATGAAGACTTCTAGAAATCCTTTCCTTTTACAGATGTGACAAGGTCTGCCTTTGCTATGTTGACTCTTTATCTTTTTCCTCCAGGGGCAGCTACTAATTCTGGACCAGATAAAGCAATGGAAATCTGCAGTCTCAATGTCCCATAACTTGCTTAATGAATCTAGATGAGTATCTTGACTATTCCTGCCCAAAATCTGTTCCTAAAATGTCTTGTTCAGAGCTTCTTCGACTCTACACTTTCATCAGCTTGTATTTCTTTTCTTCCCTTGTGGAAAGATGTTTGCCCTTACTTATCTCGACTGTAGAGGCCAGGAATATATTTATGGATTTTAATTTTCCTAAAAGAATATGAGTACAAAATTGACTGTTTCCCTCACCACCTTCTACTACTTATGGACAACCACATAGAAGAAAGAGGTGGCTGGGGGCTGGAGTTTCCTCTTGAACCTGCCATTGACCAGGGAAAGGACTCAGTGTAAACATCTGTTTTCATTTTTAAGGCCTCAGTGCCTTTATTATAAAGAGTGAGGGCACCACTAGGTGTTTCCTAAGATTTTCAAATTTTGTGTGTTTAATGGTGTCAAATCCATCAATTTCTGCTAAGCTGTGTAATCCTGCAGCTGTTTCTCTGATACTTTTCAATCTTTAGATTTAATCTATTCATGTATAATTTTTAAAGGGAAGCTTTTATAGACACTTCTGAAATATAAGAGTGGGGAGGGGGATAAATGGATGTTAAAAAATAGAAAACAACTAATTAAATAGTATATAACATGTAATTCTCCTTGGAAACTTACCGCGAAATTGAGGAGCACTTTAACAAGTGGTAATTTAAATTGCATTTGAACTCTGCTAATGGTTTGTTTGCATGAGAACTTCAATCATCTCACCGCGGTTCTTTAGCAAAGCTGCTTGTTCTCTTCATAGAAATGAAGAAAAAAGTATTAAAAGAGAAGTCAACTATGGAAAAGGGAGGCCACTTTCCTTGGTGCATAGAGGGGAGCCAGAGAATGTGAATGAGATTCCCCCAGGGCGAAGGGAGGACAGCTTTGCATTTCAGTGAGGTTTCAAAATCTGGGAAGTCCGATGCCCTTAGCTACCGGTGGAGAAACTGTTCTGATTTACTTCTGTGTCTGCAAGGAGTAGCTGTTCTTTGGCTTCATGGCTGGGGCGAGGGGTTTTCTTCATGTTCTCCATGAGGTTACACTGTCCATAGCCCTAGTGTTGACCTCAGTAGCTTCGGAATTGTGCCTCTCTGTGGAATTGACTTGGAGAGTTTGGATGTTCGCGAAGCCCATTAGCTGTCAGGAATCTCATTGTTTGCCTGGGCTCATCTTTGTTAAGCTCCGTTTTCCTTAGTTTCTTTCTCCTGTTGGTGTGTACTGGGAGAAGTCTGAAGCAGGTGTCTACAGTGTGGGTCCTGAGGGTGTGAGTCCTCGGTGTATAAGTCTTGCTTTGGCTACAGAGCTAATTGTGTGACTGAGGGCAGCTACCTTTTCTCAGTAAGCCTGCATACTCTATCAAAGGGTGCAATAACTGTAGAGTGTCCCAAAGGTCTTCATACATGTAAAACTATTAAACATATAAATGTAAGCTGGGGCTGGTGGTGCAGAGCTGTAATCTTACCACTCTGGGACGAAGGCAGGAGCATCACAAGTTGGAGTTCAGCTTGGGCAGCTTTTCCACTTGTAAGATCCTTTCAAAATATCAAAAATGAAATGGGATATAGCTCATTGTGAAGGCCATGGCTTGGTCCCCAGTACCACATACACACAACACATGTGGGGTGTGTGTGTGTGTGTGTGTGTGTGTGTGTGTGTATTAATGCACTATAAAATCTATTTACGATTAATTTGTCGTGAGTGTTGAAATAATATTATGAGGAAAATTTAAAAAATACTCTAGATTCAGTGTACAGGATGTCCCAAAAGTCACCATACATAGGAAAAAAAATAACAAAATTTTAGGACATCCTGTAGATTGAATGAATTGAGATCTGGACCCCTGCAGTCAGTGGTGGGCTCCCTGAATGATCCTCTCCCTACCCTGGCTCCTAGGTTCTTGTTTTTGGAAGAGTCGCGATTGGTCATTATTACATTATTTTTCAAGTTTCAATTTATACAGGAATTTGAAGACTGAATGAAATAATATACACAAAACTATTGTATGATGTTTAAAATCATAACGAGAATGGGAGCGGTAGATCCTCTGGTATATGGATTTTTGCTGCATACACAAAGGAAAGTTTTATAACAGCCCACCACTCTCAAATATGCCGTCTGTTGGCATATTTATCTCCTAGTCCTTAGATTAAAAATAATGGTTCCTAATGAAATAAAGCCTGTACTGAGGACTTACAAGAAATGTGGGCTTTTCCACCTCCCTGCAGCTTGTTTGCTTTTATTTTTCTGGCAAGAAAACTGAAATCCAAAGTAGTCAGTAGGAACTACAGTTGAAAATTATCTCCAAACTCATATTCCACCTGTCTTCATTTGTTGTAGTTCAAATTTATTTGTTAATTTTTTGTTGTTGTTGTTTGAAATGGATCCAGTTGATCCTTTTGACTTCCATTAATGGCACACAGCTGTTTGCCCAGGAAATTTGAGCTATGGAGAATGAAGTAGAAGTGTCCTCCGTCCCATCATTCTGAGACAAACTAGTACAATGAAAGCTCTAGAAATGCACTGGGAGTTTAAGAGAACAGGGAGGTAAGACATGAGAGCTATGTATTCCAAGTCTGGCATCATTCCAATGCGGTCTACTTAAGAAGTTTTCTAAACTTGGGGTTTTTAGCCCCAGAGATTTATATGCCATGTCCTATGCTATTTTCTACAGGTGGAAAATTGAGGATCAGAGACAGAAGTGAAGAGAGAATTCAGTCCCTCCATTCCCAGTCGAGTGCATTCCTCGTAGGGAAGATAGTTTTCCTCCGTTGGTAAGTCCTATATGGAAAAATTCACTTTTAAACTCAACTGGGATGTGTCAATAAGTTTTAAATGTTAGTTTTTTTTTCACTTAAAGCATGGGCACTGGTGAGTAGGAAGAATTACGAGAGATCAAAATGTCCTTTTCTAATTTGATTTCATTGGCAACAGACAAGGTATAATAATGCTAATAAAATGTGTGGCAGACCAAAGGCAGGACTCAGCTCTTGGAAGGCAATAAGCAGACGAACTGGAGGAAATTCTGGAGTAACATTGATTTCAAGTTGCCAGTAACTGCATTCTTCCTTCTACCACCTTTGCCACAAAGCAACGTGTTCTTGAAATTGAAAGACCAAAATGAAAATGTCAGGGAACCGTGTTAGGCACGTTTACAAGGAAAGAAATGAGTACTGTTGACTGTCACTTACTTCTATGCAAGGTACTTTTTTTCTGATTTCCTTTTCTGGTCACAGGAACCCTTTGAGGTAGGGGAGGCTAAATTTGCTTAGACAGAGGGTGTGAGCCCGTGTGGTTATGGGGCCTACTTGTATTCCATTGTGATCTAAGTGTGAATCTTACTGCTTACTTGGAAGGGAAAATGGTGACCAGGTAAGCTAAGCTTTTCCTTGTGACTTGGAACATTTCTGTGTTTGTTGCGGTGGAGTAGAATGTCATAGTAAAAAAAAAAAAAAAAAAGTATGTGGTGGACAGAATCAGTGTTGTCACATCCCCTAGGCTGCAGTGGGTCCTGAAGAAAATGGCTGGGGAATTGTGGGTAAGGTTTCTGCTCAGGATTCTGATCCTCTGGTCTCCTGGCCAAGGACTAATCCCTTTGTGCCAAAGCATTAGCATTAGAGTCTGGAAATAACGTGCCTCACCATGTTTGCGAGATAGTTTTTCAAAACAGAGCAGATGTTGTTGTGATTGATAAAACCCAACTTCATGTGAAAATGTGAGTGAATCTGTAGTTGTGCTTTGTTTCTCTGTCTTTTCTCTTAATTCACGTCCAACTGATTTTCCAGGCACCTCTTGAATTGCGTAGCATTAAACCCTGGATGTCTTTGACATTGAGCCTTCAACATTTTAACAAATTAACATCTCAACCATGGACTAGAATTCTTGCTGCCTAGATAAAGCACCCAATGGGAATTGTTGTTACCTGCCTCACCTCCTGAGTTTTCTTGGCGTTTGAAATTAGATATGGTGAATATAAAAGCCTTGTGCTTGGGTTTAAAGAACTCGGGTGTATAATGAGAAAATAGGAGCGATTGCCTTAAGAGAAGTAAGCTGGAAGAGGATGAGAAATTCTGTTTTCTGTGAGCAAGTTACGAGCTGCAGAGGCTTTTGTCGTCTAAAGTGCCGATGTATTAAATGGAATATGGTGCCTGGAACAAGGAGGACGGGTGATTCTGCAAACCTGGAGCCTCTGAAAACAAGCAAGTCCAGAGGGAAGGTAAATTTCAGGTTCAGCTTGAGCAGGATTCCGGTTTGGGTTTTCTGTAGTGTTCTTTGCTCCGTCATCTTCCTTGTGTCGACTTCATCACCAGAATGTTCTACCGCATGGTGAGGACAGTGCTGAAATCTAACCCAGGCTATGGGCGTCCTCCTTCCTATTTTCAGGAAAGCGATCCTTGTTTGCTATAGTGTCACAGGCGTGGGTCATTCCATTTTGCTGATCCATTCTCTGAGGCCAGTGGGACTGATTGTGTTAAGATGAATGAGCTGGGGTTCTTTTAGGGACAATTTCGCCCAAACTTCATGGCAAGCTCCACAGTGAAGAAGTTGCTTCTCATAGGAGTATCCAGGTACTGTTTGGAGGGTGGAGAAAGTGGAAGTTATGTGGGAGACTCCAGACATTTTCTATACCTGCTTATCTCCCACGGTAGCTATGCCCCGAGGGTGTCAGTCTTTAGTGTTTGCTTAACTTTCTGAAAGGAACATTTGCCATCCAGATGCTTTATAGGAGGAAACAAGAGAACCAGAAATGATGTCCCAATAAGAATTGCTAAAAGAGTGAGTCTGTGGAGAAAGCAAGATCCTATAGCATGCTTGACCATGGCCTTTAAGAATGTAAAACCCAGTCAAAAGGGAGACCGTGCTTTCTGTCCCTGTGTGTGTCCCCATAATGGGGTGAGATGTATGGCTTGTTAACAGATACAAGATACATCGTGCATTTCCATAGATAGGATAAATCTGTAGGTAGAAAGGATCCTTCTTCCTAAGGGTGCCCTTTCAGGCAATGGATGGGTCTCTGCTGAGCAGTTTCAGGATTTCCAATATAGATGAGACTGTACTACATGGTTTTATGAGCATTAAATGATTGGACAGAAAGAAGTTTTGGGAATTGATGTGACTTCAGAAGTTTGTGAGTACACAGAAAGGGCAGAGCTTGGCAAGATTGGTATCTTAATTACCTTCTCCTGCTGGGACAGTACACCCAACATTCATGAGTTGAAGGAAAGATTTATTTTAGCTCACAGTTTTAGAAGTTCTCACACAGTCCATCCAGGGATAGCCCGCAAAGGTGGCAGCACATGGTAGAGGCAGGAGCGCTGTTCATTGCATTGCAGACAGGGCCAAACTGAAGCAGAAGCCAAGTGAAGTGAGGAGTGAGTCAAAGTCTGGAGACTCAGGCAAGGCCAGAGTCTTCTTGGAAAGAAGCTGTGACAAAGTTTTTTCTTCCTTCCTTTAGTTGGTACAAGTTGCCTGTTGGTCCTCCCATACCCATGTGGGTGTCCCCCCCCCTCCCCACCACCTTCTGGCGTACAAGTCAATAACACACACCTGAAAGCTCTACACTGGGCACAATTCCTCTAGGTTAAGCTCTAAGCATTTACCCCATATAGCCAGGCTCCATGTCCCAACAACACATGGTTCCACAGTTGTCCCACTACATCCAAACACAATAGTCTTTTTGGGGTCAGTCCAGGTCCAAACCATAGCAATACGGTTAACAGAAACCCTGCTGAATATTATGTGCAGTGTTAGAAAGATGACATCCTTCTACCCTCCTTTTCCTAATGCTAAAATTAGGGACAGTACCATTATTGCCTTGCCTGTTATATTTATTTAGAGAAAGGGTACTGGTGGTTGCTAACCTGTTTACTAAAGTATGAAGTGTAGTCTTTTCCTGACAGGTTTTTTACAGTTGTTTTTTTTTCTTTAGAGATTCATATTGAATGTAAAGAAAAATGAGAAAATGTGAGTGCCTAATATTGTGCCTGGCACCTAGAATATGCTCAGTATCCACTCTTCTCGCTTTGTCTATGGACAGGCACAAAGTTGACCTTTGTCTTGGGAAGCAGCTAGATATGGAGCCTTTCTTTGGTATGATTATTAAACCTAAAATAGACTTGCTCATTTTTTATGACTTTTCACATTCACCTTTGGCCTGAGGCAGTAGATGGTGGAAGAAGGTAGAATTGAAGACCTAAAAAGCTCAATGGTAAAGAGACCCTATAGAAACTGTAATTTAGTCTGTTTGACTTGTGAATTTTTTTTTTTTTTTTTTTTTTTTGTTAGATAATCACACTGTCTTCTCCAGGCATGACTGGCCCAGCGGGAATCAGGAAGGAAATTATTTCCTTCTGTTGATGTCAGTGTACAATTGTTGACTGTAGTCAAGGGTTTTCACTGTTAATGTTTCCTATTTGATCCTGAGAAGTATCAGGTATTAGTCTCTGCCGGAAGCAAAGTCATTGGTTACTTCTGCCAGAAGTGAGTGTATTGGCATTCTGCAATTTCTCAGCTAGGTGATTTCTGGGCATTTGTGGCCATCTGCTTAGCCAGACTATTTTTTCTTTTGTTATTGCTTCAACAATTACAAGAGGACATACTGAATCCAAGCAGTGACCCATCAGCCTCCTGAAAGTCTGTGCTTCTTTATTTAATTCAGGAATGTCTTGTAGGAGGTATGTTCCTTGTCCATAAAAGGAGGAGTCTTCTCGCTCTCTTCTTTGGTTTTCCTCCTAATTTAATATTCTTCTATCTCTTTGCCTTTGACATGGAAGAGGTAATGTGTACTCAACCTTGATAGTGACCTTAGGAAATCAGAAGAATACTTAAGTTCCCCTCATCGAAATAGTGTGCAGTAGAAGGAGTCTGATGCCTGAATACATAGAGGATCTTTGGAGATTACCCCCAAATATCTAGCCTTGTTTCATAGGGTATGTGCTTGTTTTCCACCTGATTCTAATATTTGGAGGTTAGGGACTTGTGGATCATATGACTTAATTAAATTAATTAATCAATTGAATTAGAATGATTAATTTATGATGAATATTGAACCTAGGACTTTGCTTATGCTAGGCAAGCATTCTCCAAGTGACCCTCTTGCCCAATTGCAGAATCTTTAAGATGGTACAGTCCTGGATTTTGAGAAGTTTCTAGTTGGGAAGAAATACACATACAGAAGAAAGGTGTTGTTTACAAATTATTGACTACCAGCTGTGTCTCGGGCTTTTGCTGGGTGCTTGGGAGATCAAAGTCAATTAACTTTCAGGCTTAAATCTCACAGGGCATAAGTGTGGGATTAGGAGAGAAGAACAATGTTGGGAATATTTGAGATGAAATGTTCTCACTCAGAACTGCTCAAGGAGATGTGGATCTCACAAGCCCAGGTGATAAGTAGAGTGGCTTCTATGGCTGTATTTTGACTTATTGGGGCTGGATAGGTTCTGATGATATAGGTAATATCAGAATATGGCTAGACAGTCATATAATTCAAGTTCAAGTCATTTTTTGCCACTGTGCTGCTTGCCGAAAGTAATGTGTTGGCTTTCTGGTGCAGGGCAGTGATATCCGTAGTCAAGTTTATAATGTCAGAACATGCCTGGATATATGCCACTAAGCAAGTAACTGTATGTACATTCTTGGGGGACAAGGGTTTCTTTGAAGAGTCTTCATATTGAATTTCTTATCGTCTACTTCCTAGGACTCAGGAAAAATGGTGGAATTATTAAAATATTCTAGGACTGGATATTTCAAATTTGGATGCTATGTTAGTTACGTACTGCTGTCTATCAGGTGTTTTTTTTTTCCAACAGTATCTTCAAACAAGAAACATTTATTATCTTACAGTTTCTATAGGCCAAGAATTGGGGAGCAGCTCAGGTGGACACCTCAGGTTTCTCATGAAGTTGGGATCTGAGTCTTACGGGATCTGTGTAGGGGCTAGATTATACAAGGGCATTATTAGGAAGTAGACTTATGGGGGGCCCTTGGGAGATGTATACTACAGATCCCCTAGATTGCATGTGTATGCTAGGATGAGAACAAAGGTTATTTGGAGATACTGTGTCAATGCAGTAGGCCTTTATGAATCAATTTCATTTGAAAACTATTTGGGGGACAAAATGCCATTTTAAAATTTCTTAATATAGACTTTGGTAAAGACTAGCACTGAGTGTAAAATGTCACGACTTTTCAGAGGAAAGACATACATTTTCAAAGATGCTGTGCTCCCTTACCTCTAAATTTTCACTCTTCTTGGCAGTAAGAGCTGATTTGGTGGAAATGTCTCATAGTTTTTGCCTGAGCCCTTTGCTGTATAGGTGAGGGAGCAAGAGCTGGAGATGAGGCAAATTCTCTGTGACCACAGAGCCAGTGGGTAGCAATGGGAAGATGTACGAAGTTCCTCTCAGTGTTTCCCCTTCCACCTGGCACTCTGTCTCTTTGTAATGAGTCCACACAACCTTTAGGCATGTTTTCAATGATTTTCTCAAATCCTCTCCTGTCCCAGAAACAGATCAGGGAAAAAATAGGCCACAATTTGGCACCTTGAGCCCTGATGCTGTCTCTTTCATTACATTTGAGGGATCTGTTTCTCCTGTTGCGTCATGCTGTGTCCTGAAAAGTTGCATAAATCAGTATTACTTGGCTCAGACAGTGTGTCTCTGCAGTTATGAATACCATTTGGATTAGGAACAGAGAGCCCATACACGGCATCGCTGTGAGACTGGCGAGATCAGACATAAAACCTCAGCCATTACCTTCTGTCTGGCAGAAGGTTCTTTTTCAGGGCATCCATCTCTTACCCCCACCAAAATAGTCTTTTTATAAAAGCAAGTTTGGCAGTTCATCTTATTGAAAGTGACAGTCTCCCTAAGAGTCCAGCTTAATATTCCTAAAACATTAACGGAAATAGGAGGCTAAAAACCATGGTCAAGCTATTAGTCGTCTTATGGTCCAAATGAAGAACTTGAAGCTTGGTTATTTAAAACGTCACTGGTCACGATGTTAATACTCTTCTCTACTCTGTAGGTCCTTCCTATCGTCAGTAATTTTTTAGTGCATTTCAAATATTCCTAATTAATTATTTTATCTTTAATGAGTGTAAGTAGTAAGAAGGAGAACTTCGGTTGAAAGAAGGCAAAAAGATAAGGTAGAATTTAGAGTAGGAAGCCCGCATATTAGAGTAGGAAGCTTACATAATCTTAAGACAGTCAATTTTAAACCTGTTCTCACGTTTGAAAAGCGCAGGAAAAAAGTACCTTCCTTGCCAGATGTGGTGGTTCATGCCTGTAATCCGAGCACACTGGGCAAGTTTGAGTCTAGCCTTGGGCAACTTAGTGACATAGTGAGACTGTCTCAAAATAAATGCAAAAGGGCTGGGAATGTAGTTCAGTGTAAGAACTTTGGTTTTGGTTCCTAATAACACACACACACACACACACACACACACACACACACACACACACACACAAAACAAAGAAAAAACAGTGTCTACCATGTAGAATCTTTTGTGCTTGTGAAGCAGTATCATGTATATAAAGTGCACATTGCGTGTGGTCCTTAGTATGGAGATGGTGCACGTTGAATGCACATTTCCTGTTTTCTTGGTAGTTTACTTCAGTTGGAAATCACCCTTAGTTCTTCTGTTTTTCAGGCTGTTGTCTCAATAACCTTGCCCTGTGCCCTTGGCTGGGAGAAGACCTAAAGCATGTGCATACCAGTCAGCCCCTATTGTGTGTTTTTCTGAATAACTAAAAGCCTTCACATTTGCAATTCAGCTCAGTGACTCCCCAGACATAAATTCTAACATCATAAGATACTCATGTTTTCTGATATTTCGAAATATATTAGCTCTGGAAAATAATCATCATAAATTGTTTTGTGAGGAAGGTCTTTTGAGCATCACTCCTTAACCTAACTGCTGGTGTTTATGACAAGACCGTCTAATCCAGAGGTTGAGTTCCACCATCAGTGCCATCTGTGTCTACAGGTGGAAGTGTCTCTGGGCCTGCCCAGCTCTGACCCTCCTTGGTTCCTCCTTGGACTTCTTTAGGATGACATCACCTTAGCCTGCTTCAGTGGCAACTGGCTTGAATTATATCACTTATTAACAATGATCTAATATTTTCCTTTTAAATTTGGGCTCTTGACTCATTCTATGATTAAGCTAGTGATTTATTTATAATAAGGTATGAGATGGCTGTAGCCACGCTATGAGGTAATCTAAGAATGACATGAAAACAAAGTAGGCTTTTACATATTGAAAGTGTTCCTGTAATTCAGTCTATAGCTTTTTTTTTTTCTTGTTGAAAATGGAGATACATTCTCTAGTTTTCTGCCTACTCCCTTCTTATCTTCTTTTCCCATTTTGAGTTTTAAGTCCTTTAATTTGATTAAAAATAGCATGTAAAACTGCATAAAATCTCTGATTCTCTCTTCTTGTCTGGTCATGTTCTTCACCCACCTCCCACCCCCTCGGCCACCTCCTGTGGCCTCTGTTGTACCGTCACTCTGCTTCTACACAGCACACACCTGTGCTCACCATTCCTTTGCCCTTACTGTGTTTTCTACTAGGAATACATCCTGATTCACAATTTCCATCTGCTAAAGACAGATGTACCATACTGGCTCTGAATGAGAGCATTCTTTTGCAGGCCAGCTGAAGTGATCCTCTTCCTCCCAGCCTTCTGTGAAGCCTCTGCTTCTTGTTAAATGCTCTTTGCCTATACTTCTTATAAGTTCTTACAATAATGAGCCTTCAGCCCCCTCTTCAAAGAATACTTATAGAACATTGGAGGAAGAACATGACTTAGGGGAGTAGAAGAAGGGGTCTTTTTATTTCTAGGTTCGCTCCCAGCACTGGGATGGGGGCAGGTCATGACCCATGTTTGAGTTTCAGTTTTGCGCATCCGAGGAATGAGTGCTTTGGATTTCACTTTCCGTAGCCCAAGTGGTATATAGGTAGAGGCTCTTGAGGTGCCATATTTAGAAGGATTCTGGGTGCCTGATGATTGAGACAGGATCACTGAGCTGGATTTGTCATCGTTGTAGCCAGAGAAGTGGGAGGGAAAACATGTAAGAAATCTCTTGGCTGTTTTTAGACTAGACAATTTAAAGTTTTTATTTTGCTTTACCTTCTAAGACACTTTGATTTGCTCACTTTAAGTGTCTTAGCCAAGGTCACAGTGCAAGTCTACAATCCAATTCTCAGAACGTAGAGATGGTAGAAGATACATATTCTAATATTGTATTTAGCCTCATAGACTGCCTTTGGGAGTTGGGTTATTGGAAATACAATACCCCAAATTCTGTATTTATTTGAGGTCAGATCAGGTCAAGGAATGGCTTTCGCCTTTTTGTTTTCTTTGCTTCCAAGGAAATAGCCATAGTTTTCTAATTTACGTCGAAGAGAGCAGTTGAAGGTTAATGTCAGTAAGGCAAGTCACTCTGCTAGGATGTCACTTGGATACCTGTTACCCCGTTATTCTCTTAGTTTCCCATACTCTTTTCAACTCTGGACACAATGCTACTTATCTCTTAGCAACAAGTCAAATTGCCTGAGTGCCACCTATGTCATCTCAGACACCAGATCACGGAGTAGTGGGAGAGGGAAAGAGAAGGAGAGAGAAGAGTGCATGGTGGTGAACAGCACTGACATCAGAGTCGTGATGGGTAGAGAAGGAACTGTACGGAAACAGTATGGGGAAGAGAGGAAGGCAATTGAGGAGGAAGGGCCAGAGGAAGTCGTGTGTTCTCATGGGATTCCAACATGGGAGGAATAAAGCTCACTCTTTGTCTCCTTAGAATGAATTGTTGGAGGAGTGGGTTGAAACAACAGAAAGGAATCACGAGGGACAATTTTTGTAATAAAAGCAAACCAGAGATGAAATATGCTTTCCAGGGAGTCAAAGTTCTCCATTACTGTAGTGATTTACGTAGGGTTGACACCAATATTGTGCAAAGGAAGTAAGAACTTGGACTTTTTTTAAGGCTCAGCCTTAGAAAGTCTTTAAGATCTGAAGGACGGAGAATTTTCTGAAGATAAATTTTGTGTGCACTTAAACAGTTTTCCCTTTAAAGTGAAAGCGTTATGGAGGAAAGCGATTCTTCACTTCTCTATGGACTTGGCACACAGAAGTGTTGATTTATTTTGGGCAATCTTTTGTCACACTTAGAATTATTGATGAAAGAAAAAAAAGGAGAATAACAGAGGATATCCTAGTATTTTTTTGTCCTGTGTATATTTCTGAGGTTGATTTCTGTGCTGCTATCTTTTACTGTTTTTTTCTCTTTCTTTCCTGCAAGAGTTAGCATATTAGTATACATCTGCAATGTAAAGTTACATTAAACTTGAGGAATTTGTGCACAAACACATTGCATCAACTTCGCATTCACTTCTCCTCCCCTGCCACTCCCCTGCCTACATCCCTGTCCCTTTCCTCTATTACTTATTTATACTTTGAGTCTTTCTTGTTAGATTCCTGTGCTTCTTAGTGAGAAAGTTGCAGTGTATTCCATTCTTTAGAACTTCTCCAACCCCACCCTCCATTGTCTGTATTTGCTTTTCCTGTACAACAGATTCCTTGTTTGTGTGTATTCAGAATCATTTGTTCTGCTGTGTAAACAGAATCTCAGTCTTCATCCCTGGATGTCAAAGCTTATTGAGGGTCTGAGTCCTGACTTATTCCACAGATGATCCCATAGTGCTCAGTGTAGCTGTTCTCAAATAATAATAGTGGCAACTCATTACTTTACCATGAATTTGGTTACTATGGGCTAGATACTATTCTAGATGAATCAGTTGTAAGCAAAAGTAGGCAAAGTAATGAATACGTACACAGTGTTTAGGTTGCTATATATATTAAGAAGAAAAATAGAGCTTGTTGAAGGTGCAAATGAGGAGGAGGACGTAGACGTGCATTGGCTGCTTTGAGGGGTCTTGGTAGTAAGAACGCGAAGGAGCCAAGATCTGAATGACATGAGACACCAAAGCAGAGTGAGGAGTGTGAAGTGGGGTGGGAAGCGGAGTGTTTCAGGCCCAGAGAAAGTGGTGACAAATGTCCTGAACCCGAGTAGGTTCTGTGTGTGTCCGAAAGTAAAGAGGTACCTGAAGCAAGAGAGGTCACACACCAACAACGGTGACGGCAGCAACAAATATTTGTTAAACACACATCGAGGATGCTCAGGGGGAAAAACTGCCTTTATGATGTGAAGAATGCACAGAAATCTTACAAGAAGGATGCCAAGAGATAATTCAGGTTTTCAGCTTTAAGATGTAGCAGGTAGTAGACTGGGAGTGGGGTCGGCCACTATAGGCAACTCGGAGCAAGACTATGAGCTGAGGTTTCGCTCCCACGTGTGGCTCTGAAGAGGACTTCCAGTTCAGATGCTCTGCTCCTGCGGCGCGTGCACCTGCAGGGCCACTCGGCAGTTCCGGCCCGTGCAGATGGGCAATTGCACGCCTAATCACCCATTCAGGCACCCACTTATTTGTTTTCCACATGCAAATATAGTTTTTTTTGCAGATGAATTTAATATATTTGTTGCTTCCCCATTTTATTTAAAACAAAACAAACGGCCAACCATGTCAGTTGAGGGTAACAAATAGAAACATGAATATGACAGTGTTAATGCTGTCTGTGCCCATTACACGGCTGAAAGGGATCCCAGGCAAATGAGTCTTTTTTGGGCTTAACTTTGCTCTTCCTTTATCTCACCCTTTCTCACTGTCATTATTATTTAAAAAGAAAAAAAAAACTTTAAAGAAGGATATGGGATTATTTTCCCTAAATCACTTTCTCAATACTTTGGTCTTTGGAGTTTTGTTTCGCGGTTTCCACTTTCACCTTTCTAGTTTCTGAATTTGAGGCCCCTTTTCAAAAAAGGGCATTTTGGAATTTCCTGAGGACATCGGCAGGTGTTGCCTGCAACTTCCTTGGCCTGGAAACAAATAAACAAAAACAAATGAGAAGTATTTGTCCCCGTTGATGGCACTGTCGTTATTGATTACGCAACATCATGCAAAAAGTCACTTTCATTTATCTGGGAGCCTGTAGCTAAATACCAATGTCAGCTAAAAGTCTTGGGTGGGTGTTAATTTTTATTTCTAATGAGTTTCAGATTCTAGAGTTGGCATAGAAGTTGGGAAATGAATTGGAACTTCTTTTACTCTGAACACTTCACCTTACAATTACTGAGGTCCAGAGACAAAAAAGTGACCCGTTTCAGGTCTCAGGAAGTAAGAAGTGGGAATGGGACTTGAACCAGCGGGGCTCCGGTTCTCTGGCCCATTAGTCCACGGAGCTGGCAGCTGGCTACCTCTCTGGCCTGGGTTGATGAAGAGGCTGCTGGACCCCGCAGAGGATCTCATCTCACAGCTGGGTTTGTAAATGTTGGGTGTAAATATTGTCTGCGTTTTATGTTTGTTTCATTGACAAAACTTTTTGTAACAAATTCAAGCAAGGTGCAGTAGTGAGAAGCATGGATAAAATTGCTAGGAAATCATCTAAACAGGGTGTTGATAAAAGTGAGGAGGGGGGAGAAAGAGAGACTGCAGGGGGAGGCTGTGAGGAGAGAGACTCCTTTTGTGCATAAGGCAGAAAGTGTGAGTTGGAGGCAAGCAGACAGAAAGGGAGCGGGTAGACCATTTGACCATAGGAAACTTCCTATCAGCCAGTGAATTTCTGAGCCAGAGGAAAGTCGAAAGCTTATTTGACTTGACTGCTTTATTTTGTAGAAAGGGAAATCGATGCCCCCGGTGGTGGAAAGCCTCACCCCAGATCATTCAACTTGAGTTGTTAGCATATTTAGACTAGCAACATCCTTTCATAGATTCCTTTATTGGATAAGTACATTCTTAACTATGAAATCGTATTTATTAGTTAGCCAGCAGGGCTGTTCAGGTGAATTGAAGCACCTGCTTTTTGGGGAGCCTTCTGTCAGACATGGTCTTGGCAGGAGTGTGGCAAGGGCTGCAGGAGCTCCACACCCAGGTCATCTCTGTCCTTGTAGGCTCATCATTAGAGCTTGAATAGACACATAGCACATGGCCCTCCCAGTGGCTATGCTAAAGCACATCTGAAAGTGTTAAGTTTGGAGATCAAGGCCAGTTAGGTGATATTTAACTTGTCTTTTTTATGTTCTTAAATATAGGGCCCTCTTTGCTCTTTAATATAAAACATTAGGATGTTGAATTATGAGGCATGTTTGCCAAGTCCAGAGTGGTATTTTTGGAAATGGTATGACAACAAAAATGTCCATACGTGTGAAAAGGATACAGTTGTATCCTGAAAGTATTAAGAGAGGGTTCATGTTGCATGTAGTTTATGCAGGAACCGTGAAGGGTCGTGGGAGGCCTGATGCTCTGAGAGTTAGGTACAGAAACGGCTCCAGATCTTGTCTCAGTCTTGCATAAAGTCAGCCTGCTGTGTCTGTAGCTGTTCAGGCCTCTGTGCAGCTGTCTGCCATAAAGTACATACTGTACATTTCTCCAGCTGATAGTGCGTGGTGTGATTTAAATGCTTCTCTGCGGGGAGCTGGACAGTCCCGGAGGCTGCTAGCAGCTTTCTGTGTCTGGCAGGCACACTGCCTTAGGGATCGAAGCATCTCCTGATTCGGCCTCTTGTTTTTCTCTTCTCCTTTACTGCCTGCATCTACTTCTCCCTTAGGGAAAACAGTTATCTGAATTGTTTGAAGTTTCATTTCTGTTGATTTGGTTGTGTTTTGCAGAAATTTTTTATGCTTATTATTTATTTTTTACTTACAAGAAAGTGGTCTTGGGTTGGAGGGGCCACATAGCTCAATAGTAGAGCGTATGCTTAGCGTGTGTTGAGGTCAGTCCCTAGTATTAAATAATAACAGCAATAACAAAGGAAACAGCAACAAAAATAGACTCCCCCCCCAAAAAAAAAAAAAAAAAAGAGAAAGAAAACAGTGATCCTTCTCTCCGTGAGCCTCTGGCCTTCTGGTCTACACGAGCAGCTTATCTTTTACAGAGTTGCTGTCTTCGTTAGCAATACTGCCCTAAAAGAATTTCAGATGACAAAATCTCAAATTCAAGTTGTTTTTATAGAAACTGATAATTTACCTACAAGTTCAAGGCTTAACAGTAGGAAATAGGGCACTTTGAAAATAAGAATAATAAGTCCAGTGGACTGCTGATTTCTAGTGAGGCACGTGGAAAAAAGGTCTTCATTCCAGTGACCTCTCTGCTCACTGGAAAACTTTGGGCTGGTGGATTTCATGACACTGTGAGTCCTCTCAAGTTACAGAGAGTGATAAGGTTAAATGCAGGGTAGAGAAAGTACTCTTATTGGGCTGATAGATGTAGCAGAGACATGCTGTCCTTTGGCATTTAAATAGATCCTTTTTTTTTTTTTCCTTTTTCCAATAGGATAATGTTAAAGGAATAGTTCCATCAAATCTGTGGGGTGTATAAAAAACGCAGAGCATTCGGAGAGCCAGCCTTCCCGTGGGTTTTGGTTTAGCATGGCCAGTGACTAAATTTGGTCATTCCTCTTGGGTTTGTTCAACAAAAGTTTATTTACAGGATTAGGCCTTCTTTTCTCCCCTCCCCCATCCCTTTTTGTACTTGATTTAGTAGGATGTATTCCAAAAAATGGAAGCCCCAAACCAAAAGTAGTTCACCAAGATGAGGCAGGAGAGATGAGCCCTGCTACAGCCATGTGTGTATTCACAAGTGTTTGAATTCATTCCACAAATACTTAAATGAATGCCTTTTATATACCAGCTATTAGAGATTAAAAATAAATGTGCAAGATGCCTTCCTTACCTTCTTGGTCAGAAGTAGAAAGTCAAAGGCACGAAAGGGCCATGAAGTCACTTCTCTTTTGAGTCTGCCTTTTACCTACATAGGAGTCAGCATAGTGCTAGAGGATAGCCAGGGTCCCTTCTGGTGCTAACATGCAACCATCCATACACAATTCTTTACATAGCCAATAATTATTTATATGCTGAAAACTGGCAAGCGTTTTCCCCTCCTCCCCAGTTTATAGGGAACCATGTTGAAGATGAATGAAACAATGGTGACAAAATGCTTTAATAAGCAAGTTGGAGCAAGATATTATATAAGTTTGAGGCATTATTATTAATGGAAAAAGGAAAACAAGGGCTGATGTTTTTAGAGAGTGAACAGATGGTTCCTTTGTTTAGAATTTGAGTATAAAGAGAGAGGAAAAAAAGAGATACTTGCCATATTGTTTAGGCCTTGAATGTGAGTGACTTTTAAATGCCAAAACAATCTGGTTAGGAAAGTCCCATAGATTCAAAATAGCTGCTACGCTGATCAGACTATAATTAATATAACAAAAAATTGACAGTAAGAAAAATCTTAACAAGCAATGCCATGATGACAGTTGACACAACCTAAAAAATCTCTCTCTCTCTCTCTTTTCTGATGTCAGCTCCTTTTTTATTTTTTATTTTTTTTAGGAGTTATGCTGTGTTGTGAAACAAATCAGTAGGGATTCATTTAAAACTTTTTTTTCCCCCTAAACTCACCTGTTCCACCCATTTCAGTTTCTCCTGGCTCATAAAGGAAATCTTAAAGACTCCTAAGCAGTTGTGATTTTTTTCCATTTTTGCTGTTGGGCGCTGGTAGGATCATAGAATGACATGGGGAAGTTTAATTAGACAGCAAACCTCCAGGGACTTGGAGTGTATATGAGGAGTTGTGCAATGTCTTTTGTCTCTCTCTTCCTTTATGTCTTAATTTCTTACGTGCTCAAGCTTAATGTTGACTTCTAACATGATCCTTTCCATCCTGGGATCTGTCACTCTTGAATTACTCTTGAATCTGCAAAAAATGTGGACTAGCCCAACCTTGGAGGTGCAGTCCTGTAATCCCAGCACTGTGGGAGCCTGAGGAAAGAGGGCCACGAGTTTAAGTCTAGCCTGAGGAACTTAGTGGCTTAGTGAGACCTTGACTAAAAGTTCAAATTTAAAAAAATGGACTGGGGAGGCAGTTCAGTGTGATGGCCTTGAGCTTGATCCCCAGGACCACCGGCACACGAAAATGTGGACTATGAGAATGAGACCATTTAACCAGAGAGGCTAGATTCTTGGTTTCAGGTGTTATCTGATTCATATCGATGGGGCGTGGCTCAACAGAATGTCCTCATCTTCTTCTAGTCCCAACTTTTACTCTACTGAACTAGGAGGTTACTAGAAGACGTATTTTGACAATAATGGGAATTCAGGTTTATGACTTTTTATGCACAGTTGTAGGAATGCTGAGGATTGTTTTGAATTTCCAGTGTTGGAGAGCAAACTTGGCTCCTCAAGACAGCCATAACAAAAATCCACAGTGGAGGTGGGAACTTATTGAAACCCTTTTTGGGCCTTTGATGAATTGGTTCTCAGTAGTATATCTTAGCTGAGGGCTTGTAATCTTATGTCCACACTTGGAAAATGTAATGTGGCCATGGGGAAAGGCAGAAATCTAGTCTTCTACTTGAATTCTGAGTGCCGATCTAACTTCTGCCACTCACCAGTTGCTACCTTGGAGTATCTATCTCTAAGGTTTCTTTCAAATCTGACTCACTAGTAGGTCTGTGACTCATCAAAGCAGTTAGAAGGTACTGTATTGTTCCTTCAAGGCAGAGGCTCTGCTCAGAATACTCCCTAGGGACTCCACACTATTAGAGTCAAAAGTATAATTATTTTGAAGGGGTCTCCTCCTATATCATTCCTGGTAAATTCCCTAGTCTCCTCCACGTAAACTATTGTTTGTTTTTTTTATTTAGTGATGCTAAGAATCAAATCCAAGGCTTTTGTATTATGCTACATCCCCACCCCATGTTTTGGTTTCGATTTTCGAGTTCAGACTCCCTAAGATGATAAATTGCCCTAGCTAGACTCAGACTGACCTGTGAGCCTCCTACCTCACCACCTAGAGTCTTGGGATTAGAAGCCTGTGTTACCTGGCCTGGCATAACCTAATTTTTGAAGCCTCTCCTCAGTCACTGTTGGGTGTTGGCCTTCTTGCCTGGACTGTGAGTTCTGTCACATCTGTTCTTTTCTGAAAGTTTAGGGTACATGTTAACCTGGTCATAGTACAGTTCCTCTTCATGGTATAGCTGACTCAGTGTGCATGAGTGGATGAATGGGTCTATGTTTTCTCACTCAGTGATGAGGTTTTTTTTTTTTTTTTTGAGGGTAGGGACCATGTCTAATGAGTTTCTTTCTGAGGACTTCTTGAATGCAGTATGTAACCAACTACTGTTTGTGAAATTCCAAGAAGAAAGGTTCAGAAAAGGGAAGGATCAGAGAAGGGAAAGGATACTAGAGGCTTACCTTGGTTTCTTTGGTATCTTCAGACAACGCAGGTGACAGAGGACTTAAGAGTATTTGTGGGTTCCTGGCTGAGTGCCCCTGGGGAGGAAAGTAATAGCTCGTCCTGATTTCCTTGAGCTCTGTCACCTGCGATGGGGGATCTTGCTGGCTGCCCTGGGGACTGCTTGGTCTCTCATTTTTGGTCAGAAGCTAGTGGTGATTTTTATTTCTTCTCCACACTCAGCACTCAAGGTTTGAATTAGGGTAAATCATTGGCATAATTCTGCCTCTTTTGATTTTAAACATTTCACAGGCAGTTTGGTGTTTTCCTGTAAATCTGTTTTGTAGAGGTTCTGGTTCAGAGCTATTTAGAGACGAAAGGCCCAGTAAGTCTTTGTAATGCCTTCAGCCACCTTTGATCTGTTGCTGCTTCTTACCTCTTTCTAGGAGCCAGCTTGTAAAATGGTAATACTGCCCTGAAAGAAAGATTGCCAACTCAAATTGCTAACGAAGTATGATTACTGATAAACTAAGGTCTTGCTAGCAAGGCAGAGCACAAGTCCTTCCATGTCCCCATTTTTTGAGATCAAAAAAACTTTGAATTTGGTCGAGCCCTGTTTTGTTTTTTAAGTATTGTCTAATGTTGAAAAAACAAAATGAGTTAAAAGAGAATTAAATGCTGGCAAGTATATCTTGCTATCTTCACCTTTTTTTGTCTGTAGCGCTGGGGATTGACCCCACTGTACTGTGTGCATGCTATACACGTACTCTCACTAGCCGTGTATCTCCAGCCATTTTAGTTTGTTGGAAAAAGAAAAAGATTTCCATTTTGTGACTGTAGTTGTTTAAAGATATTTTCAAAAATTTCCATTTTACTTTTTGGCTGATCCTGTAAAATGGTATGAAGTGACGTGAAGTTTTCCTAATAGGGACACGACTGAGAGGCTCTCATGAACACTCTGCCCGCTTCTTCGCTGTTTGCCCATCCTGAGCACTTTCTTTCTCTGTGTCTACTCCTTTATCTAGAAATTGAGGCTATTGAACAATGTGATCTTCATTTTTTATTTTCTCATTAATCTTAAATCCATAGTACCTGAGGGCTCTGGGAACAGACAGATGTTTCCAAGTCTCTATTTCATTATTCTGCACTTTACGTAGGAAGGATGACCCATCAACCTCTCTAATCATCAGCCTCAAGAACGTTCAAAAGCCTGTAGGAAGCAGGAACCCTGCAATTTATTTCAATAATTTGTTTGTGATTAACATCCTTTGCCCTTTCTCATATCCCAAGTTCAGTGTTTTGAAATTTAATTATAGGGAATTTTTCCTCTTCATGGATTACGTACCAGTTGTATGTCACTTCTCTTACCTGGACTCTCTGTTGACTTTCCATGTTCTATTAAGTAGTCTGAATAAGGTGTGGGATCTTAAAAATTCTTCCTACTTCTACCATTTGTGACTCAAGACCCAAGTTTCCCCTGAATGGCCCTGGGTAACCCTTGAGAGCCCCAGATAGCAGGAGCCTGGAGCGTACCCACTACTTTCTGGCATCTTATATAGACAAGACACAAAGTAGGGGCTCATGTTTAATTAAATGGGTCATCTTAATGCGTCAGTTCACACAAATTGGTTTTTCTTCCTTTGTTGGTGGGACAAATGGAAGGTTAGTCACATTAAATATCTAGCTCAAAGCTAATAATTGATTATGCAACTTAATAATTTACTGACATCTAAAGATTTTCTTTCTTTCTATAGCCTCTGACTAAAAGTTAAAGAGGCTCAGTCTTCTTTGATAGAGATTGGTGAATGGATGCCTAGGGAGAGGACTCTGGTTGTCTCAAGCCATTCAGAAGAAGCAGAACAGGAATATACACAGTCTCTACATAAAGACCTGATATACTGAGTGTGGAGGCCTGAATGTCATTGAACTCGAGCTGATTGAATCTTCAGAGCTTTACTTGACCCCACCTATGAAATGGAAGCAGTAGCTTTTTTCTGCATGAAAGTGGGAGGCTGTCAGATAACCTCCACAATCTTCCTTCTCTGAAAACTATGAATCTGTGAACAATATAATCCATTCCCAATGTATTCATTGCCAAGAACATTCTTAGGACAAAAGTTGAGACGGTATTTAGAGTTGAAATTAATTATAGATTGGTTAGTAGAACAGCAGTATGTAGAAAAACGGAATAATTTAAGTGCTGTAAAGAAGTTGGTGCTTTTGTTTGGTCACATACGCACATGACCTTAAGTTTTATTAGTATTTTTCTTTATAGACTAGTGAAATCGTTTTTATTTTGGAAAATGAGCAAGGACAGTGCCATTCTCAGGGCTTTGTTAAACAGCAGGCAGTTGAAGCTTTTTCTGGAATGTAGAGGATGCAGGGAGGTTTAGCATCTTCCAGTCTAGTGATTTGACATCTTGGTCACTTAAAGAGAAACTTTGAAACATATATTTTGTTCCTAAAGTGGTCTTTTGGATTACTGTGTCTGTGGCTTGGACCTGAGCTTCAGTCTTACATTAAAGCACTTCAACATTGAGAACCATTGATCTACTTTTGATTTTTGATCCATTTCATTGGTTAATGCATTACTGGATGGGTTGCAATTCTGTGTTATTACCTTTTTCACACCCAAGGGAAAAGTGCAGAATTATCAAGAAATTCACCCAAGCAGCATGCGTGCCACAGAAACTCTGCCGGGAAGGTTTATGGTCATTGAAATAAATGTGCAGAGGAAGTCAAGGGGTTAACATTTTTACATTGGGATGTGCCTTCTTTTTATGCTTCTAAGAATGCTTAAAAATGATAGCAAAGAATTTATTTCATTGCTTTAATTGTTCAAGGTCTTTTTAAAGTATGTGCAATAAAATACCATTTAAGCTAACTGACCTTTATATTTTAATGCTTTTTGGAAGGGAACAATACCTAGCATTCAGCTGCACTATAACTTTTAATTATATATGCATTCAGTCAGCAGAGCCTGTTTTGGAATCAGAGGGCCAAAGATTTTGCTGCCTTCCCTGATATTTTACCTGTTTCTGTTGAAACATCAAGCCTCATTCAGTATGATGGTTCTTGACCTCATAATGTCTAACCTTCGTGTCTATTTTTTTCCTCTCCAAACTTATCCAAGAAGGAGACTTCAAGGCCTGATTCATTAAGTTTTTTTTCTGCTGCAAATTCAGGTGTGTAGTGGAAGGTGGCACATGTGACCTAATCCGTACCGGGACAAGCAAGAGAGCTCCTGAGTCTTCTTCAATCCATTTAGTAATACAGTATTTAACCCCAAAGGCCACTGCTAATAGGTTTTTAAAAATTGATGCTAGCTATTATGTAGTTAGCTGTAGCTCATCTTCCAACTCTAAACTTGTTCTTTCTAGAAGGGAAATAGTGCTCAGGTTGCAAACATTGTGAACTGGAATTTCAGAGGCTCAAACTGACCTACAAATCTTGTAATCGTAGCTCTAGGTAAATGTCCACTCAGATGTTGGACGGGTGAAGTGTTATCTACCCCTGGGAGTTTTAGAAAGAAATTATAGAATCTTTTCCTTAAGGAATGTATAAGTAATCAATATATAAAATATTCTTTATGTAGCTCTGAAAGAGAACGTGTGTGTACATATACATCATATATGTAGTAAAAGATCCTGGGCTACATGTATTAAATGTCTTCAAATTCTGTTAGTAAATAGAACTAATTCCTAATTATTCATTTTTGTCTTCCCTTTTTGGCCATGGGTTTTTTTTTTGTGTGTGTGAATTATTTTAAAGTTATAAAGTGGTTTGAAAGGATGCGTGGCCCAAATACTATTTGTGTATTTAATGAAATTCAGCTATTTTTACTCTTTTATTCCATTAGGTTTATCATTTATCATTTGCCCCCCTCCTCCAATTTATGTTTTTCTGTGTAAATTTTTCCTGAGGTATTTGAAGGTAAGCTGCCTAAATTGTGGCACTCGATGCAGAAGTGAGGTATGTGTTTCCTAGGAATAAGGAAAGCAAGGGTAGTCTCTGCATCTTCTGACTGTGACTCAGTGCGTTACTGTTCTAGCTGTATTCTTCCTTGTCAGTTGGCCCTCTTATGTGCATGGCCGCGTTTTCTTCCTACTTAATTCAGTCCAGTCCATGACCAGATGGTCCTTCAGTTTTACGTCTCTTTAGTCTTCTTTAATCTGGAATATTGCCACAGCATTCTTTATCTCTTATGGCACTGGCTTTTGTATAGACTACAGTTCTTCCTCTTTAAAAATTATATTATTATTTTGTAATTCTCAGTTGGTTTTTCATGGTTAGATTCAGTGGTGTGTTCCCTAAAAGAATACAACATAGATGATGGCTGTGTCCTCCTAAAGTGTCACGTCAGGAAGTTCAGGATGTCCTTCTGTTCTTCATGGTGATGTTGATTTTGGTCATCTTGTCAAGGGGTGGTGCAGTGTCTTCCCTGAATGTTTCCTTTTTTTTTTTTTTTTTCTTTTTTTTTGGTAATTGTTAAGCAGGCCACTGGGAGATACTGTAGTTTTGCTTCTCATTAAAACTTTCCTTTAAATGTTTGCCTACAAATGGCTCAAATTTATGCTTCTCTGTGACAGAATAATGCTCCATTGTGTATATGTGTGTGGGGGGGGACTGGAGGAATAGCGAGGTTAAAGCGATTGCTTTGCAATCACAAGGCCCTGAGGTCAATCTCTCAGCACCACATAAGCTGGATGTGATGGGTGCCCACCTGTAATTCCAGCTCTCGGGGAGGCTGAGGCGAGAGGATAGCCATGAGTCCAAGGCCAGCCTAGGCTACTGAGTGAGTTCAGGACCAGCCTTGGCTACATAGTGAGACCCTGTCTCAAAAAAAGTGAGCGCGTGTGATGTTTTCTTTTTCCACTCATCTGTTGAAGGACATTTAGGTTGCTTCCAGGATGTAGCTATTAGGAGTAGTTCTGCTAAATAGGTGTATCTTGAGTGTATAAAGTTAGGCAAAATAGGGCAGATATGGAATATTGAATATTATGTAGTTCCTCTTGTCTGAGAATTCGAAAATATAACTTAAAGGGTAAAGTAAAACAGATGATAAGAATAGGGAGGTTGATGTTGTAGAGATGGGAAGGGGATAGGAGGGTGGGGATCTGGGAAGTAGTATTGATCGTGATGAGTATGTATGTGTACTAAACTCTCAGGTTGAATGCACTTGTGATGTTCTGTAAACACATACTAATAAACCTAATAATTATGGTAAAATAATTCTTTTCTAAACCAATATATATTTTGATGGTTGTGAAATTGAAAGTTTTCTTCTTTATCACTCCTTTCACATTTATTATTCACCATTTCACACTTTGCTCTAAGTAGGAACTCCTTTTTCCTGCCTTCCTACTCTTTTTTCTTTCTGTACTTTCTCTCTCTCATATGATAGGGCCTGCTGGATTTCTGTGTCAGCCTTTCGTAATGCGGTAATGCAGTATGTTTATTTTATTGCTCAATATATTCCAGATTTGGCCAATTACAGCATCTTTACTGGACCTTTGGCCTTTTTTTAGTGGAGAGTGGAGTCAGAGAGAAGGATCTAGGCCAGGTGTGCTCATTGCCATTGCAGTGCCCCCTCTTGCTGGTCGTTTTAAGGCCTAGAGCTGGGATATTCATGTACTTGCCGTGGTGATGTCTCAACAGCATCTTGAACCCCAGAGCGTCTATCAAGCCTTTGAATTACTGCCAATCTAATGGGTGACAAGTGATGTCATAGTTTTCATTTATGAGTAAAAGTAGTATCTTTGTGTGTTAAGAGGCCATATTTGTTAATTTTAGAATTTCTGTCTTGAGAATTGTTTGTTCATGTCTTTTTCTTTCTTTTTTTTTCCTCAACTACAGATGTCTTTGGAAATGAGATCTGTTATCCATTGATCTATAAAATAAGTTACAAATATTACTCCTGGTTTGGTTGCAATATTTTTTTTTCCTAAAGTTTTTTTTTTTTTTTTGTCAGGTAAAAGTTTTTTACAACTGCACAGATAAACGTAAGAGTCCTTGATTTCATTTCTCCTGGACTTTGGTCACAGTTAGCACTTCCTAACACCTTCTTCACTCATGTTATCTTTCACTGCTTGTATAATTTTATTTTTTTCATATTTAAGTTAGTTTCATTTGCAGTTTCTTCTGTAGATAAGGTCCCGGAAGAATCTAATTTTAACTGTTAATATAATGGCCCTAGTATGAAAGCGTTTTGCCCCTGTTGTGTGAGGCTGGTAGTTACTCTTTAACTTGCACTATGACCAAGTATGAAGGACAACAGATGATGTTGAAGAGTGCAATGGGGAGATTCAAGGAAAAGGAGATTCTGACTATGTAACATCTGAGCTGAGAACTGAGAGTCTAAATCTTTAAGTTCAACTCAGAATTCTTTAGTTTTGCAATGCAGTCTCACTGGGCTATTTCTTTGATTCAGAAACTGATTGACATATGGGACGGAAACAGCTTAAAACAAATGGGGAGTTTAGGGATTATCTGTGCTCTTCCTCTTCTCCTTCTCTTCCTCCTCCTCCTCCTTCCTCTTTCTGTCTCTGTCTCTCTCTGCAGAACTGGGGATTGAACTGAGGGCCTTGAACATGCTATAGGCAAGTGCCCTGCTGGGGAGCTACTTCAGCACTGTGTATCGTTTGCCTCTTGTTCACCAGCTTATTCTTCACGGTGCTCTCTTTTAGGAACTGGTGACATTTCTATGGTGCCTCTGCTCATAGGTAGCCCATAGTCACAGTTAGTGATTTTTTTTTAAAGAAAATATTGTAAACTTTTCTATCTTTTAAGAATTAATCTAGTGTTTATTTATTATTGACAAAGCTATGTTAGTCCTGAGTGATTCATAAATATTCCAAGAAAAAGAGTGCGTATAAGAGGGTGCATATTTGGGAAATGCCAGTTCAAACAAATTTAGACCTGTCTCTTTGCTCTAGGACTTTCCATGGCTCTCAGTATGATTTTCTCAACTTTATTTGATCAGAAACAAAAATGGGCTTCCCCAACCCTAAGCAAATCAATGGCTTTGACACTTTGATCTGCAGAGTCTAGTTTGTTGGGGCAGCAATATTGTATCCTATGTACTTTTTGACTTTATTGTTATCCCTTAATTTTTTTTGAAGTTAAAGTCTATGAAACCAGAGACTCTGCCTGTTTTATTCATTAATACAGTGTTAATATGTACCACGGGTCTGACATGTAATAGGTGTTTATAAAGTATTTTTAAAGCTTGAAGTTGTCAGCTCTTATTTAGCGTCTTGCTGTGTTTGTGGTTTCATTTCAACCCCCAAAGTAATTGTTTTTAACAAGAGATTCTTCTTTTTTAGTTTAAAAGGTAGGTAAACATATTTGCGAAGAATTATATGAATAACTTCTGACCTCTCTAGAGTTGTATGGCTTAATTGTGAGTCATTATTAAATAAATAACTTAAACTTTGCTGCTTGTCACTCTTGAAGAGGCACATAGAATTGCCCCTTGGAGAAAAAGCTATGTCTGCCATTAGGAGCTCTACTTTCTGTTCCCGTAGTCCCACTGTTGGTTTTCACTGTTCTGTGCCTCTGTGAGGTTTGGAGAGCTGTGCTGACTATCAGCTTCTGAGCTATTCCACTTTTGGCCAGTCTCGGAGGTGACAACCTATCTCCTGGAAATTGTCCAATCTTTTCTGCAGACACTCCTATCCAAGCCCAGGATCCCAGCCAGGTTCCCTATTTTAGTTTAGCTAATCCAGCCATGCATAAGCATTCAGGGACAAACAGCTTGTGTGTGGGTATGTGCCTTATACACACATGCATGTGCACACATACACATGCATGCACACGCGTGAGCGCACACTTGCATACACACACACACACACACACACACATCCTCCAGAAAAGATCAAATGTCAGATATCTAGGTTGAATATAGGAGCTCCTTCAAAGGTAAAAATTCTGAGAATGCTAGTTCCTTTTTCTTTTACTGTCAATTTATGTCTCTGGACTAATGCAGTGCTTTATATTCAAAAGGATTTGCCGGTGCTTTTCTTGAATATACATATAATTAATTATTGTTATAGAAAATTTGGAAAATTTGCACACACATACACATAGAAGTAAAATCAAGACTGTGAGCATTATGTTGTGGTACATGAGTTTGAATAATGTTAGTCTGTGTGTGTGTGTGTGTGTGTGTGTGTGTGTGTGTTTGTGTGTGCGTGTTTATGCATATGTACATACACTTGGACTGCTGACCTGGGACTTGCTTTTAATACCATTTCTTCTTATACTTTTAACAGTAAAGTTAATAATTCCAATGTTTATGTATTACAACACTTTATAATTTTAGTAGTATCCACATTGTACTAAGTAAAATTGAGCTATGCCAGTAAATGATTGTATCTCAGTTTACCTTTGTACTTCTAGAGTCTTGCTCAGGGTCATCTGAGCACATGTTTTTTTTTTTTTTCTCAATAAGTGCCTGATGAATTTAAATGACTAGACATTAAACTAGAAAAGGATATACCCACCTTTTCTCAAGAAGTTAAACGCTACACATGATATATTTCAAAACTACAGAAGAAGGGCAAGAGCCAAAACAAGTGAAGCTGTCTTTATATGGATAGGAAGACTTCAGTAAGATTTAGCTAGTGCAGTAAATGTTGCCTATGGTGATCTAGAACTGTCTGATGGTTCAAGACAAGGCCTCATTTTTTTTGTGTGTGTGATCAGCACAGTTTGTATCTACTACTTCTCTTTTTAGGCTACAACTCTCCACCTCCTTTTAAAAAAATGGTAAGTCAGGGTTTCAGTGGTGAGATGGGGAGAAAATCAGCTTGCATTAGTCAAACACATACATTTGTCTCTGATTAACTCTATGCCACATTCGTGTACATTTTCTGGGCACAAGAGTTTTTCATTAATTGTTGCTCTTGTCCTGCCTTAGTTACTGAGGAAATAGAGTTGATTGTCAGAATCATTGCGTGGTGAAGGAAAAATTAGATTTTTATCTAAAAGGGGCATCTCCCATCCCTCAGGCATCTTATTTAAGGTATTAACTTCAAAGCCTGTGCCCACTGTAGGCAGTGCTTAGAATTTCTTCAGCGTTTCTCTTCCTTTAGATCCTGAGATGAAAAATGCAGCATGTATAACTCATCCATAGCCGCTGTCCTAAAGCCTGGGCACCCTCCTGCAATGTGACCTCCTAATAGGACTTCTAACAGATACTGATGCCTGGATATGAGACCCCTGGGAGGCCTTCTCTGCCTTGCGCTCATCATCATCATCTCAGTGCTCCTCCCCTGGGGTAGCACTGGGTAAACACAAATAAGTCCTCATGTCCCAGCTCATACCTACCTTACACCAAGAGAATTCTAAAACAGAAGAGTAGCTCTGTCAGTACTATTCCTGTCATGGCTCCTGGACATGCCTCTGTAGAGATGTTGGAAACATCTTGGCATGTGGGTTGTGTGGGGAAGGTGTTACTCTAGGTGACTGAGCTTTTCTCCTGTTTGCGTTTGTCTTGGGGAAAGAGCAGGGAGGATCTCAAATACGCTGCTGTGCTGAAGAAGATCATGATGAGTCTTTTTAGTGGTGTTTATCCTCATACTTTTTAGCAGAGTTTAGTCTCATACTTTCTTGACTTTCAACACCCTCTTGAAATACAGCTGCTCTCTACTACTGGTGAAAAAGCTTAGTCTCAAAGACTTTACGTTTCTTTCTCAGTTCACAGAGCTGATAGTTAGAGAACTGAGAATGAATGCCAGGTCTGGAGAGCCATGAAATTTGTGTTTTCCCTCTAAAGCTTACTGTGTGACTCATGGTTACAGGGCATTTCTCTTTCCCTATCCTGGGCAGGCAGCCTAAGTCGTGAGCAGGAAAGTCCTTTGAAGCCTTTATTGACCTCTCTAGTGTCTGCCCCTCTTCTCACCCTTTATGTGCAGACCTTTCTGAACAAGTAATGATTCTCTAAATTTTTTGTCTCTAGTGCTAGAGATCTTTTAGATATATTACACAGTCCACAGTCCACAGCCTAATCTTTAGCTCTTTAAATATGTACGTACTGAAAATTCCACTTTTTGTCTCATGTGTTTCGTGCCAACAGAAAAATCTTGATATGTTGATATCTCCTTAGAATTAGGCAGTCTGATTTAGAAGGTACAGCTTTACTGCTTGGCTGAAATCTGGTCTTTGGTTTAGATATCTGCATTAGCCTAAAGTTTAAAGTAACCAAGCATCACTTACATTTGGACACCTATGAGTTTGTGTACAATAATCATTATGTGCATGATCAATGATGTTAATATCAGTAACTGTCATATTAATGTAAAATATTGGCAATATGAACAAATATAGTTTATATTTGTTGTCAATATCCAGATGTGTATAATAATTCCAAATATAGGTGAGCATTTTGCCTGTAACTGGGGGTGAAAAATCATTTTAAAATGTACTCAGTAGAAATATTAAGGTAAGTATTATTATAAGAGTAAAATGTTACTGTATTTGCTGGTGATTGTAAAAGCTATTAGTTTCTTGGTAAGATAATTTGTATGAAGTAGTGGTAGAGCCTGACCATCTCACCCCACTGCCAAACCAAATGTCATGTGCTCTAAATTTCATTGATCTGGCTTTTAGACTTGGTTCTAGAACTTCCCTGGGACCCATATAGTGAGACATTTAATTTCCAAGTTGCCTACCTTAGGAGAAGTGTAGTTAAACTTATTAATTAGGACTATGTTTATAGTCTCATAATGACAGCTAATGACCTCTCAGTTTAATTAGTATTGATTGCTTTCTTGAGGACAGATGTGGGCAGGCTGTCTCACCTGCACAGCAAATGTGGTGGTCATGCTATCTCCTGCTGCTGCCTTTCAGCTGTGCCATTCTGAGGTTTGAAGAGGGCCAAGCAAAACAAAGGCCAGACTCCACGACTGCTGGGACCTGACAGAAGGACATACATTGACAAATACTTTTAAAGTTACTAGTTAGTAGTTGACATTAAAAGTGCAAATAATACTTCTTTCTGGTTTATGAGATATGAAATTGGTTTTCTACCACATATATTTCTCTCTCTTTTTTCCGGAATGCATTTTGAAGACTTTCACATTAGTTTATTTATCCAGTAGTAATAATAATGTAGTGAGTACCAAAGCACACACATTGTTCTTAATCAAAGAATAAAACCACATAAGACATATTCTAATTCCTCCTTTGCAAATAAGGAAATGGGCTCAGAGAGATGCAAAGACCTGCTGCAGTTCAATTAGAAAGTAGCAGAGCAAGATTTGACTGCTGCTTCGCCTCATTACAAACCTACAATCCTAATTACCCTTCATACTCTCACAGCCCTGAAGCCTGGAGATTAAGGCCTGCACATTCCTGCTTTCGCCTGTCCTGTCACAGTGGCAAGTGGACCTTGGCAAGGCTCTGTGCTGGCCCTTGCCACCGAAGGTTCCTTGGCTTATGTTCTGATGTTCCTAATGCTCTTTTGGCATCTGCTGACAATCCCTGGGGGCTCAGACATCCTCATTACCAACAGCCTACCCTGGATTCCCCGGCCAGGGAGGAATTGGCTTGTGACTAGGGTTATTGTGATATTTGAACTGCATCATTAGTTAATTCTGGTTTATATGATTTCTTACATCCCTTTGAGCATTGTATCGAGACTTTCAACAGCCACCTCAACCCAGCTGTACATTAGAATCGCCTGGGAGGTTTTTATTCAGAATTATACCTACGCTCCCCACTACAAATTCTGTTTGACTAGGTTGGGGTGGGGCCGTGGCATGCTCCTGTTCATTTATGGAAGAGAACTACCATGTTAGAGCCAGGCACTCTCTGTTACCCCCCCCCCCCCACCCCTCTTTTTTGGCAGACAGGCTGTGAGGACATTGCCTCTTTTTTCTTTCAGTCCAGTAAGGGTCGGACATATTTACCCAGCACATTTGTGCTTTCTTGCGGTGGCTGAAGCTGTGGAAAGGCTATTAGGAGAGTGGATCTGGACGCTGAATTTACCGGTCTAGCAGGAGGGGAATGAGCCACTTTGGGCTATATCACTAAGAACTACCAGAAGACAGAGCTGCGGCTTTGGCCACTGCCCCTCCTAAGCCAGTGTCTTTCCCCTACCAGATTTTCAGCGCTGAAGGGTGCTGCTTTCCAGTTACAGCCTACTGACCATCACTTTCACCCATTCCTCTCCAGAACATGTTATGGCTTATTTGCACTGGCTTAGATATCTGTTTGTAGTTTCTTTATTTTTTGTTTACTACTTTGATTTACTCTTACAGGTAAAAGAATGGCTTCAGTGAATAGTCACTGTGATGTCCGGTGTACATACCAGGATGTTCTCCCTGTGGAAGTACCTCCCAACCTTCCTGCCTGGCTTTTGGCGTTGTCACCACTCCTGACGTGCCCCTCTGTTCAGAATTATGGCTGCTCTTTGCTGGCCCTGAGCTCTCGCCAGCTGACGTGAGCCCTGGCTTGGGATCTACCCCGTCCTTCTTAGTTTCTCTGCCGCGTCCTGCTGAAGCAGTAACTCTGTCGTGAAGCTGTCCTCCATGTCAGCGTCTAGACATAGTCGCCCCCTTCTGAGGACTGCCATGCTGCCCTGAGCAGGAGCAGTTTTAGAACTTAAGGCCTCCTACTCCGAGCTACTCTTGTTTATGTGTGCACAATTCCTCCCCTCTTGCTACTGTAAGCTTTGAGAGGGTGGGGCAGGCTCCTTTCAATTTTGGCAGCTCTTATTGTGCCAAGAATATGGGAAGCAGTCTGTAATTTTTTTTCTTTGAAAAAAAATGTGTTACTTATAGTTCAACTCAGCAGTTGCACAGAGTTAACCTTCCGAGCTCCTGGTAGCTTTGGTGAGCATTTGGAAAGGCCTACAGTGAGGGAGTGAAATCCGGTGACCTAGTTACAGCATATCCCTGCAGGCTCACCAGTAAGGGAGGCGCCTGGCTAAGCTCTGTGAAGGGACAGCCTGCTTTATTTGTGGTGCTGCTTATTCACACATCTTTTTTTAAATGACCCCTCTATAAAAACAACAGTACATTCTCATGTAGAAAATCCAGAAACTATAGACCAATGTTGCCAATGGAAAGGCAAATTACCTCCACTGCCCGCTGCCCATTCTTATGGAACTCTGTCCTACTTTAATACTCCATGCCAAGGTGGGGTACTTGGAGAAAGAAATTTGCTTCCCTCTATTTATAACTGTTAGAAAGGCCAGTATGTCTTTTAAGTGGGCTGTTTTTATCATAATACTAATTATTACCACGGAAGCTGAACCCAATTGCCTCCTGTTAGCAGTGCTACAGGGCTGAGAAGACTCAAGGCAGCACTATGTTTAAGTACCTAGGACTGGAAGAGTTCTTGGCTGTCTTTTTTGGCAACTGTGTCTCAACAACAGCTGTGTGAGGAGGGTACCTTGGTACATGGAATTGGTGACCCCAGAGTTCAGAAAGGAAGTGTTTATGGAGCTAGGAGTATTTCCTGGGGTACGGCTAGGAGGGGCCTGGTGACAGCCATCACTAAGGGCGGGAGTGGGCAGGTACCACTACCTCTAACTCTTTCTGGTGGAAGTCTCTCTTGTGAGAGACCTAAGGGCTTTTTGCTCCTTGGTAGGGAAGTACTCTGAACCCTGCGGCTGCCTCCATACCTTAGTATTTGCTGACCTGACACATTGTAATGGGCCCAGATCAGTTAGGAAACAGGGAAGAGGTGATTTAAAGAATAAGGAATCACATCATGTTACATGTAAATCAGGTATGGCTGGGCCATAAATTCTTTGTTTATAAAATGTTTGGACAAGTACATGGGGCTGGTGGGTGTTTTTTTTTTCCCTTCCTTTGCTTTGTCTTCTTTGGTTTTATAATGTTCTTTTTTTTTGTTTAAAGTTTAAATATTACAAGAATATTTTTCAAGCACTGAAGAGAACTTGAACAGGGAAGAAAAGTACAAAGGAGAAAATAAAAAAATCTTTCTGTCTTAGTTACTTACTCATGGCTGGGGCAGGATACCTGACATCCACAACACAGGAAAGATTTGTTTTATCTCCCTGTTTCAGAAGGCCTCACACAGTCCATTCATGGTGGCCAGAAACCGTGGAAGCAAGTGCAGAGGTCTAGTAGGAGAGCAGCTCTTCGTGGCATGGTGGACAGAAAGCCAAGTGCGGGAGGAAAGGCAGAGTCACCCCTTCTGGGTGCTATCTCAGTAATGCCCACTTTCTGACCAAGCCCTGCATCTTTACAACACATGGTTTTGGATCCCCCTTCATCCAAACACATGAGTCTTCCGCATGAGACATTCCACATCCAAACCATAACAGTCTTCAAGTCCATTTTATGGTGGTAATCATTTTAAAATTTTGGAAAATACCATTTAGACTCTCCCTCTCTGTCTGCCTTATATATACTCACATATTCACACATGCATGACACATACATGAGAGGCTTACATTTATAATTTGCATGAGTAATTGCAGGATTTTCTTTGATTTATTTTTTTCTTCCTGAAACAGGTTGAAAACATTCATGTGAATATATGTACACATCTCTATTCTCTTTTTAACAGATGCAGATCTCTAGGTTCATACGATGTAATTGTCTTCAAAACATTTAACTTGTATATATTTCTTTATGATTAAAAATAATTATTTAGGTACAATTGAATGTGTATGTGGTGATATTTAATTAGAAAGGTTGTTTCTTACTTTAGGAAACTTTGATGATTAAAAATATGTCAGGAGGGACTGGAAGAATGGCTCAGTGGTTAAAGCGCTTGCCTATCAAGCGCTACGTCAAGTGCTTAAGTAATTGGGTTCGATTCTCCAGCACCACATAAGCTGGGCATGGTGGTGCACGCCTGTAATCCCAGCACTCGGGAGGTTGAGGCAGGAGGATTGCTGTGAGTCCAAGGCCAGCCTGGTCTTTAGAGGGAGTTCAGGACCAGCCTGGGCTACAGAGTGAGACCCTATCTCAAAAATAGAAGGAGGAGGAGGGGGAGGGGGAAAGGGAGGGGGAGAGGGAGGGTTAGGGGGAGGGGGAGGAGGATGAGGAGGGGGAGGAGGAGGGGAAGGAGAAGGAAAGGGCTGGGTTGTGTTGTCCACTTCTCCACTGCAAAGCTCTGGGCTTAATCCCCAGTAGGGAAAAAGAAAAGAAAAGAAATTGAATAAGAATGTAGCAAGCCTTGCTTTGGGTGCTGACAAATGTGTGTGTTGCTGCTGCTGCCTGAGGTGGGAGGTACACAAAGCAGGTGGTGTATGTGGGGGTCACTGCAGCGGCCTTGGGTGTGAGCTTGTGTTTATGGCTGTCACCATATTTGTGATTTACAAAGATGCGAAGACCTCACCTCACATTGCTAGTGAGCTACTCAGCCTGGCTTGATATTTCTTTTAAGTGTGATGTGATTCTGGGCATTATAGAATCAATTCATAATGAAATGAATATTGAAAATAATGTTTTTAATCAGTAAAAGTAACAAGTGCTTGTGTATAAGATTAGATGCTATAGATACATGTAAAAGATGAAATTCACCTAGAATTTCCCTGCCCACAGATAACTACAGTGACATTTCAATTGTGGAAGTTAACTTTGCGTATGCCGTCAGGTTTTTTGAGTCTTAACTTACCTCCTGTAACCTAGTTCTTAGCTGTACTTTATAGAACATTTTAAAGGGATTCAGTTTTTTTTTTTTTTTTTTTTAAGTCCTAACTTCACCTACATGTCCTTGTATATTTTTCGGTACCAGCCATCCCACATGCACACATGTAGACACACAGTGGAGGTCACCCTAGGGGAGTGCCAAATTCTCATTTTGCAGATAACAAAACTGAGGACTGGAACTTGTCAAAATGACATTAAAAAGAAAGTGACAGTCTGCACTCTGCCCCTCGGCCCCCAGCCCCCTTCTGTGTTCTTCCTGCCCTCCTGTGGCACCTCCTTACTAGGGCACAGAAGCAGTGGCCCAGGGAGAACGGGGAAAACACATGTCAGATTGGAAGAGTGCAGTTTTTTTTTTTTTTTTTCTGTGTCCTTTAGCCGAGCTATTTTTGTGACTCCGCAGTCCATGTACAATGCTGCTTCTGGGAGTGCTGTGGCCAGACTAAGAGGCCATTCTCTGCTAACGGCAGCCACGTCGTCCCCCATGGCAGATTCC
>PVKB01007379.1:0-36570 GCA_004027205.1 Ctenodactylus gundi | reverse complement strand
AAGATTTCATTTAATCCTTGCAATTCTGTGAAGGATTCTTTTACCCAATTTTTAGCTCCATGTTTGGAACTCTTTCTGATGCCCAAATTTGGGCAGTGTAGAGATTCTCCTTTAAAATAGGTACTACCAAGATCTCCAGTTCCAATTTTTGGATTGTTTCCTGGATTCTTGTCCTGTGGGTGAGTTCCGAGTCACAGCTGCCTCCTGTTTTGCTTCCTGTTGCAGATCCGAAGGAAAACAGGGGTTAGAAATAGAACCAGAAGACATAGTCTTCTGTTTAGATGTATTACTTTTTAAAAATAAACTGAGGAAGGAATTGTATTGAATATACTTCCAACCTCCTAAAATATATATGTTAACTATGTATACATTATAAAACAAATGGATTATAATTATATACACAGTTTTGTGCCTGGTATTTTTCACTTTATAGTTGGTCTTAATCTTCTTTCTGTGGTGTTTCTACTATGTACTTTAATGTCTGCATGTATTTAATTAATTGTCAGTAAGTAAATTGATTCCCAACAGACAGATACAGGTTCACTTACACTTTGTTATTGCAAAAATGCTTATGCTAAATGTATATAATCTTGTGTATATTATTATATATTTTAATTTTATCTCTATCATAGTTTCCTGTAAATATATCTTTTGGGTGAGAAGATACAATGAAAACTTGAATACATCTGGCTGCATGAGAGTTTTGCCAGTGTGTGCTTCGACAGTTCAAGTGCTCATTTTTCCAGCATTGATGTTAATAAAAAGAAAGTAGCCAACGTTTAATATAGCATCACTGCTCTAAATGCTTTGCATTATCTTTGTGTCTTTAATCCTGCCAACATTACGTGGTGCTGTTGGTGTTTCCATTCTGTAGGCATAGGTATGATTCAGTCATTGAGGTCAGGTACCTGATTGGTGAGGCAAGAACACCAGTCCAGGCATTTTAGTGTCAAGGGTGTGCCTCAAACACAAGATTCTAAAAGCTTGTTCATTTGTTTCATTTTTTCAAAGTTTATGATCTGTGATTATTTTATCTTATTTAAAAGTTATTTTTTGTTGTGATCATTCATATAAATTCACCGTTTTAAAATTTAATTTAATTTTAATTTTTGAGGCAAAGTTTCCCTCTGTAATCCCGGCTGGTCCTGTGCTCGCTATATGTAGCCCACGCTGGACTCATGGCAGTCTTGCCTCAGTCCCTCCACACCCCCGAATGCTGGGATTGCAATTATGTGGCGCTGGGAAATTGAACACAACATGTTATGTTGGCTAGGCCTCTTAACCACGGAGCTACCCACCCAGCCCGGACCTCACCATTTTAAAGTACACAATTTGATTTTTGTACATTTCCTGTGTGGGTAGCCATCATCCCTGCTTGTTATCTAATTTCTTATTTGCTATCAGTTCTACAACCACTCCTCCCAGATTGTCTGACAGCCATGTAGAACATTTCTGTCTTCATGACTGTCCATATTCTAGGTATTCTATATAAATAAAGTCATACACATAAGGCCTTTTTGTACTCACTTCTTTCTCTTAGCACAGTATTTTCAAAGTTCTCACATGCTGTAGCACCTCATGGTTTTATGTGGTTTTAAAAGTAGTACCAGATCACTGTTAAACAGAAGTGATTCAGAAAATACAGACTCATGAAGAACGAATTCTACCAAAATAATTATGGTTTATATGATGGTACATATATTCATCAGGTTTTTAAAGGCATTTTTAAAAGTTTGTATTACATCTTAAAAAATTCTTCCTTTAAAATGGCTTTAATATATATGAGAAATGTAAAAGTATCTCATCATTTTTAATAACTAGCACAATAGGTTCAGGGAAACATACATGCTTGTCATTCTGGAGTCAGAACTGGAGTGAGGGAGAGAGCATCATAGTTTTGGATATTTGACCAGAGGTGAACGGGTCTGGAAACACCCTGGGAGCCCAAGATGGGCTTTACCACCCAGCTGGGGCTCCAGGCCTGGTCTCACATCCGATTCTGCAGTAGCTGTCCTCCGCTTCACCTTGCCTGAAGCTTCCCGACAAGGCATTTAGAATTGAAGTAGGCTGCTGGGAAAGATGCAGGAGAGGGTGTAGGATTGACAGGATCAAAGTGTTGTTTAACAAAGGGTGCTTTGGCAGTAGCATGTAGGATGGAATGAAAAATATCGGAGTTGGACAGTTGCGTGGCATATGAAGTTTCTTTCGTTAAATATAGCTTAGAGAATTTTTAGTCATCTCTGTTGTGAGTGCTTTCCCCTCTCAGTTTTCAAAGTGCTGGGGAGTGAACCCAGGGTGTCCTGCATGCTTAGGCAAGAGCTCTGCCTCCTAGTGCTTTTTAATATTAATGTAAATGGCTTTTGGTTTTGTATCATGAAATATTAAGCTTATTTTCCCCCTTATGTCTTTAAGTGTAAGATAAATATTGTACTATGGCTGATTTAGTAGACAAGTTGAAGAAAATTTAATCCCCCCCCCCCCCCCCCCCCCCCCCCCCCCCCCCCCCCCCCCCCCGCCTTTTGGTGGTACCAGGAGCTCATGCATGCCTGTGAAGCCAGTGCTCTACCACAGAGCTGCAGGGCTACACCCTAGCCCAAGAAGATTTCTCATTCTTCTGGTTTACTGGACTTGAAGTTAACATTTCCTAATCCTGCATCATATTTTCAGTGGTTTGTATCATTAACCTGCCCCTCAGTTTCATTGGGAGCTGAAGTCATGCCTGGAGAAGGAAAGTGAATCTTTGCCTTGGGCTAGTCCTACTTGTTCTGGGCACTGTGGTGTTTGAATACCTATCTTGCCTAACCATTACAATACCAAGGGAGGGTTTATTCTAGGAGATGGGAACTTGGGATGTGAACTTCCCTCACTGCCTCTCCTAATAAATATTTTGCCCATTACATAGCAAATTGTTTCTGGGGTTGTTTGAAATATCATTATTTTTCACCCATAAAGTAAGAAATATAGAAAGTTGGTAAGAGGAAAAAAAATCCACTCGTACAGCAGTTGGTATTACCATCTTTGTTTATGCTTGGTTGGGTTTTCCTGTGTGTGTGCTTTCTAATCACATTTATGTTTATAGTTGTGTTGTGTGTTTTAATATTCATAGTCGTGATATTATTTGTATAATATATAAGTTACTGTATACTATTTCACAGCTGTACCATCCCGTTTCCTTATGAGGGGTATTGTAAATGTCTCAATGGTTTAAAAATCTCAATGGTTTAAATATTTTTATGTTTTCAATGTAGGTATTATGGAAGTTGTTAGTTGGCACATAAAGATTCATGAGTGATCTGAGTATGTTTTGGAAGTGAACCATCAATCAGAGCCCTCAGATGGGATTGTGTGCTTTTCTGGAAAAGGGCAGGTTTCCCTAATACTGCTTTAGATTCCCACAGTGCTGAGATTGCAGGCCTGCACCACCATGGCTGGCCTGAAAGTTTGTTTTTAACGTTAGGATAAAAAATTTAGGCATCTTGGTGGGGTGTGAGTAAGGAATCCACTAGAGATGAATGAAAAGGTTTTTGCATGTTTAAAACCCTAGTCATGAGCATGTCCAACCCACAGCCCAGCATATTTTGCCTTTGACTTTTTTAATGTTGAAAAGTTTTAAAAAGGAAGTGTTAATACTTATATATGCATTAATTTATATTTTACGTATGGCGCAAGACATCTCTAGTCTCTTAACTGAAATAAAACAGAGACAGACAAAAAAAAAATCATACCACAATTGGGTACTCCTGACTTGGAGAATTTTAATTCATAGAACTTTTCCTCAGTGTGCTGAAGAACAGAAATAGCACTGGAAAAGTAGGCAACATGGCTTTGATAACGTTGGGAAAAATCAGGTTTGAGGACTTTGTGTGAGAAAGGTAGATGAGAACTCTGCAAGAGATGAAGGGACCACAGTGGATGGCCGACAGCAGATGATGTTTATATTGTAATGTAGGATAAGGTCTGGGAGCTTGTTGGTCAATTGAGAAAGTAATTTTAAGTGGGAAGTCACAAAAAATGAATCATAAAATGCACGTAGCATTTTATTTTAACTTAAAAACATGTAAATATATATATTTATTAAATGCCATTTTGGAAGAGGGCCCAGAATTTTTTGTTGAGCATAGTTTCTTCTTTCTTGAATAAAATACATTTATAATGCTTGATTACACATTCTAATTTTAATCCTTTAAAAAGGGATCTTGAAGACTTGTGGATGTAGAACTCTAACTGTAATAGCATAGTGGTTAGAGTACTTTCCTAGCAAGCACAAGGCTCTGTGTTCGATTTCTAGCACCAAATAAGCTGGATGTGGTTGTGCACACTTGTAATCCTAGTACTTGAGAGGCTGAGGCAGGAGGATTGCTTTGAGTTCAAGGCTGGCCTGGCCTATGTAGTGAGTTCAGTACTAGCCTGGACTACAGTATGAGAGTCTGTCTTAAAAACAAAATATCAGCTCACCTTTTCCAACTCTTATCAATTTTCTTTTTGTAGAAATTATTTTCAATGATAACGAATTATTGATTATTGAAATCATATTAAGTATAGTAGTAAATATAGTGGGCATAACCAGGCTGGGTAGCAGGTGGTGTAATAGCATTTTTCCAGGTTGGAGTTAAAGTGCAGAGGGTCTTAAATATCTTTGAGGGTTCTTTGTGCCGTAGACATTTGTCTGTAGATTTTATGGGGAGTGACATGCTTTGGCTAATCTTTAGAGTTGATTGAGCTAGAGATATATTATAAGAGTATTGTAGTTATTGACTGGACAGTAGGTTAAAGAAAAAGGAGTAAAGGAGAAGTGATCAGTGTTGGGGGCCAATGACAATTGAGTTAGAAAGTTCAAGTTCAAAGACTGGACAAAAAACCTATTGGGTCTGTAGAATAGGAGGTTTCATTGACCTTGAACAAAAAGTAAGTCCTGACAGGAAGAGAGTAAGCCGTGCTTGCTGGAAGTTAAGGCTTTATAAGAGTGGAGGTCCCTACTTTGAATCCTAGGTTGATATAAACTTGGAGTCAGTATGTTTAGATCTTACATTGAAATGAAAAGTAGCTGAGAAGTTAGAAGTCACTGCTTATTTGACTCTTTGCCTCACAGTGATTATGATACAAAAGCAATTATAATTTGGTTTATTTTTTCCTCTTTCTTCCTTCCTTCCCTCCTTTCTTTATTTCTTTCTTTCTTTCTTTCTGTCTTTCTTTTCTTTTTTTTCTCTTTCTGTTCTTTTGAGAGGTTTTCCAATGGAGAATATTTTGCTTCTGGGGGTAAATCATAATGTCTAGAGACAGTTTTAGTTGTCTTGGCTGGGGTGCTCCTACTGGCATAGTGGGCACAGGCCAGGGATGTTGCTCCACATTCTCCGATGCACAGGATAGAACCTGTACCAAAGAAATATCTGGTCCCAGTGTCTATAATATTTACTTGAGAAGCCCTTTTGTAATGTTTTATGAAGTTCATTCCCATTGGCTTTTGTTTACTGGGAGGGTGGTAGAAAAGTCCCACGAATCCGGAAGCCTGATGGGACTGATTTTGAACTGCCTGCTGAACTTGCTGTGAGTGCCAAACTTGGTTTTTTTTTTTTTTTTTTTGGCAGTTCAAGTTCCTGATAGGCAGAGTTCCCCCCTTAGCATGCAATATTTCCCAATTTTGAAATGTTAATGAAATTTGAGGCAAGTTTTGTATTTTCAGAATTATTTGAGGGGCATATTTATAAGTAGAACAAAATACTTTTGTTTTGGGCCACTCTTTTGAATACTTTTTGCAAAATATTTCTGGAGAATTGATTTTTGAGAATTTGAGTATGGCTCATCCATTTAGCTGCATTTCCATTTGGGGTTCCTAAGGGCAGGTTGTTTTAGTTACTTTTTTGTTGATGTGACTCAACGCCTGACATCCACAAATTTAGGGGAGGAAAGATTTTTTTTTCACTCATAGTTTCTGGAGGTCACAGTCCACTCGGGCATCTGGCAGCAGTGGAAGTACATGGCAGAGGCAGAGGTGGAGGCAGCTCCTCACAACATCCCAAGTAGGAAGCCAAGTCCCATCAAGTTCAGTTTCTCCCCAGAGGAAAAAGCTATAATGATCTTTCTTCTTCTTCCTTTTGTACAGTTTGAGTTCCCAGTTGGTCCTCCACATCTGGGTGGATGTGTTCTTTCCTCATTCGCTAACCCACAAATCACTCACACTCTAATCCAGACTGGTTCCTAACTGCCTAATCCAGGCTGGTTTCTAATTGCTTAAACTAGGTATGGTTCCCAAACTCTAATCCAGATGTAGTTCCTGATTGCCTCAAGTTGACATAATTACTCTCCAATCCACCCCTTGTCAACTTGACAACCAGACGCATCTCCTTGAACCATACTTAATTCCCAAGTATAATAACCAAGTCAATAATCATACCCAACATAGCACAGTTGCACTATGTATAGACAAAAGTGCAGTAAATTCCTCCCCGCAGTAGACAACAGAGTCTCTCTTAAAACTTAAAAGACCTCCCACATACAACCACATAGGATAACCATTCCCATTCTAAAAGGGAGGAATAGAAGGGTAGAAAGTAATCAGACAAAAACAAAGTCTAAACCCAGCCGGGCAAGGGTTAAATCCTGTAGCTCCATGTCCAGCAACCTGGTGGTTTGTGAACTCCAAAGGACTTGGATGGCCCCACCGCATGCTGTCGCTTCTTGCTGTAACCTCCATCTTCTCTCCTTTGGACTGGATCCACTCATGGCCTGCAACTTTTCTCAGCTGATAATCCATGCTCCCGGTTTCTCTAATTTTTGGGTTCTCCTTTGCACCTTAGGCTTCTTCACAACTTCACGCACTGCCCTCACAGGAGCACACTGCTTGGCTTCCAAGGCCTTCATCTGAAATCTGGGTGGAAGCCTCCATGAACCCACAACTCTTGGCCTCTGCAAGTCTGTAAAGCTGGGACTGCGTGGATATTGCCAAGATCCAGCACTGCCCTGAGTAGTAATCTTGCTCCCCTCAGCCATGACAGCAGAAGCTTCTGGGTGTCTGGATGGTGGAAATCCAGGGAGTTGAACTCTGGCAAACACTTCCCTCTTTAGCCTTACAGGGAGCCCTAGAGTACTCTTCACAAAACAAGATCTTTTGCCTTTACACCCTTCAGTTGGTGAAGGGTGGGATCTTGCTGTCCTGAGACACCGTGAAGGCCTCTTTCTTACATTCCAGGTACTTGAATCCGGACTAGTTCTAGGCGTGCTTCCTTATTGCCTCAAGTTGACATAATCTCTCCAGTGGTCACACAGGTGTATAGTCTTCATTGCCACTAATAGGTAGCAGAGTACCCTCTTGTCACCTGGCACTTACAGAATTATTGAAAATATTCAAAGGATGATCCCAGTATAAACTCCTTCTGTGGTAAGTTTGATCCCAGGCAGTGGTTCTCACAGTTGCTAGGAGGCAGAGAACCAGGAAGTCATGGTGCTCTTGACAAATTCTTTAGTGTGGACTACAGCGTACCACAAAATCTGTTAAGATGCTTATTTGGAAATATTTATCTTATTATAAATTCAGATGTAGCCAGCACATAGGGATAGTGTTTCACTGCATTCATCAGTGAGTGGCCTGACGAGTAGAGGCTTATATGATGAAGGCTTTACTGTTTTACATTCACTTATTTCCTACATCAGTGAGCCTGGAAGGATGAATCCTGAGTAGGTGTTGTGATTCCATGATTGATTTCCTCTAGTCTCTTGCCCTACCTTGCTGCTCTACCTTTTGAGCTGGTAGCTTTCATCTGTGTGTATGTGAGGTGACCCCTCCAGATTTAGGCAACAGGTGTGTGTTCCAGTCAGGAGAAAGAATGGGCGAGTGAAGGAGGGTACTGCTTCTCTATGAACTGGCACAGAACAAAGGAAGCTGGGAGAGACAGGTTCCTTAGCTGAGTAGCTTTTTTCCCTGAACCCACTTGAGGTTGCCTGTCTAAGAAACAGGGGAGAGTAGGTCCAAGAAAGATAATTAGCAGTGGCTGTTCTGCTTATAAAACAGTTTGAAATAAATGTTCATCAACTTGTGGTATGCATTACTGTGTGTTCTTAATAAAACATGATTGAAATTTCATATTGTATTTTTGACTTACATTTTGAACATCCTGTTCATAGCTAGCAAGGAAGTAATCTCAGTTGTTGAATGGTTAAGAAATATAAGGGAAAAATCTCTTAAAATGAGAACTTTTTTCATGTTTTTGCTCTTGCTAATTAGAAAATGAAAATGTTACTTGATTTTAATGAAGATGCACTCTAATCTAGGGCATGAGTTTTCCTGGGGAACATAGTGTGGAACTGACTGTTAGTGATACTGTTTGTGTTCATTTACTCTTGGATTACTTTGTCTTGCTCTCACTCATTTTACTTTCCTAGATAAAAAATTCTCTTTCCTGCCTTTTAATATTATAGATTGTGGGCAATTAAATTTTTGTTTTTTAATCCATGCAGAGATCCATGGAGATTGAACCTAGGGCCTTTGCATTATGCCACATCTCCAGCCCTTTGTAATTTTGTTTTGAGCATTAAATCCTGCCTCGGCCTCAGGGAGTGCTGGAATTACTGGCATGTACTACCATGTCTGGCTTCAGAGCATGGTTTTGACCCACAGACAAAAACACTTTTTTTTTAATATTTGGTTGTACTGTAGATTATAATTGATCCCAGTGTAAGCTTCAAACCTCCAAAGAAGAGAAATGTACTAAGTTTTTATTTCTTTGATGGTGTAATTGTTGGTTCTGTTACCCTTAATCATGGTTAAGATTATAGTTAGGTGCAGCTATTGTGTACCCTTACTCTTTATTTATTTAGAAGCAGGGTCTTCACTGTGTAGCCCAGGATGGTTCTAAACTCACTGTGGAGCCCAGGCTAGCAGTGGACTCATGGCAGTCCTCCTGCCTCAGCTTCTCAAGTGCTGGGATTATACCCTTGCTCTCTTTTAGAGCACAGTTCTTTATTAATATCTAGTTATCTTCTTTGAGTCTGAAACTTTGTATTTGGTTGTATTGAAACTGGATGTTTTATTAAGTTTTTAGCAGGGATGTAACAGATACATAGGGAGAAAAAACCCAAACCAAACAAATATATTCCCAGTAGTGAGTCCTAGGAACTAAGACCTATGGTCAAGGGTGAAAGGGAGGATTGAGCAGAACTTGGGAAGAGTACCAAGAACCCAAAATTTTAGTTCACAGTCAAGGCCAGATGTTAAAAGACCATATTTTGTACCTGGAATAGTTTGTGGAATTCATAAAAAAACCTAACTGTATGAGTTACTTCTTATTTTAAGGATGAATATTTGAACTTCAAAATAATCCAATTTTGTGCACTTGAAATATACCTAAGGAAAAGAAAAAAAATTGTAATCTGATTACATACACTCTGCTTATCCGAGTGCGGTGCATGTTTCAAAGTGGTTACTTGTGTAAGTATGGTTGAGTATCAGTTTGTTGTATATTCAGATACACTTTAGTCCACATTTTGTTATTTGTGACATACCAGTGAAACAAAAAGGAGGAAAGATATTTTGGCTTGCTGTTCCAGAGGTTTCGGTCCACGGTTGATGGTCCTATTGCTGTCGGCCTACGAGCGACGTAAAACATCATGGGAGAAGAGGAAGGTGGATTAAAGCTTCTTCCCTCTAGAGGCAAGGAAGCAGAGAGACCCAGGAGATGCTGGGTTAAGTACACTCTTCCATGCTGTACCTGCAGTGAGCTGTCTACTCAAAGTAGGCCTCACCCCTAGAGTTTTCATCAGTTCTATCAGCTGGGCACCCGACTCTTAACATACAAGCTTTTGGGTGGGGTGCATTTAAGATCCAAACCATAATAAGGCACTTGGCTTCTGGCTTTTAGGAGTGGCAGACCCAGTATATCATTGGAGAGGAGTGAGAATAAACAGGACAGAGAGGTCAGAGAAATGTCACAAGGACAGATGGCATTAGACATTGAATCTCCTTGACTCAGTCCATGAGGACTACTTTGAAGTCTAGAAATAGAAAACAACCGGTTATAGAAAATCGCTGGGAAAGTGCCCATAGAGACCTCTTTGCCAAAGACGCTTGATGATCTATCATGGAGGAGACCTTGTGCTGCTTGAGTCCCTCAGCTGTTGAATTGGTGGTCTAAGGTTTGCCTTAGTCCTCTCTTTTCCCAGACTGACCTGATCACAACTATACAGGGATTTAAAAATAAATAAAGTCATTTGTTTATTATTTGTATAAGTGCATTTGTTGTTGTGACTTTCATTCCCAAAAGGGAGGTTATAAGCTTGGTGTTGTAGTGATTTTTGCCCAATTTCATGTGATTCGAATCTTTACAGTAACATTTTTAATAGTTATTTGTTATAAAATTCTTTTGACTTCCTCTTTTATACAATTTTTAAGGTTAAAAAATAGAGATAGCCCAAAAGACTGTGTTAGTATCTTTCAGATTTTTTTTTTTTTTTTTTTGAGATAAGGTCTTGCTCTGCAGTCCAGGCTAGTTCTAAACTCAGTAGGTGCTGATGCTGACCTCAGATTCACAGTACTCCACCTGTCTCAGCCTCCTGAGTCCTGGGATTACAGACATGTGCCACCACACCCAGCTTATTTGGTGCTCAGGAATCAAAGCCTTGTGTTTGCTATGCAGGCACTTTAACTGCAGAGCTGTTCTTCCAGCTGTCTTTCATATTTTTCCCTCATACTTTATTAATATGTAAATTTGATACACAGTGGTTACATTAAACTTGAGAATTTTGTGTACCTATATGTCACAGCAACCTTCCCTGACCCCTTCCCTTGATGTCCCACACTCTCCATTACTCCCCCTGATCCCCAACACCTCACTTTTTTGACTGCTTATTTGTACTCTGGGTTTCTCATATTAGAGAAACCATGTGATACTTGATCTTCTGAGTCTGATTCATGTCACTAAGCATGATGATTTCAAGTTGTATCCATTCACCTGCAGATGATTCGTGTCTGTCTTTAGGGCAGGGTACTACTACATTGTGTGTACGTATGCTACCTTTTTTTTTAGTCCATTGATCTATTGATGGATATTTTAGCATCTTACACAACGTAGATATTATTACTTGTGCTGCTATAAACATGGATACGCATGTATCTCTACTGTTATGTGGTACTTTTAACTCTTTTGGAGAGATATCTAGAAGAGTTAGGCCGGGTCAAATGGAATATCTCTGATTTTAGTTTTTGAGAAATCTCCACACTGCTTTCTATAGTGGTTGTACCAGTTTACAGTCCTACCAGAAATGTAACAAGGTTCTTTTTCCCTCACATCCTTTCCAGCCTTGATTGCTTTTTGAGTTCTTGATATAAGCCATTCTTATTGGGTAAGATGGTATCTTAGTGCTTTTTGATTTGCAATTTTCTAATGGCTAAGGATGCTGAAAGTTTTTATACTAGGTCCATTATTCTGCATGTGAATGGCCAGTTTTCCCAGTTTTTAAAAAAATTTATTTATTTTTTGTTTATTTATTTATTATTTTGAGACAAGGTCTCACTCTGTAATCCAGACTGGTCCTGACTCACTATGGAGCCCAGGCTGGCCTTGGACTCAGGAAGTCCTCCTGCCTCAGCCTTCCGAGTGCTGGGATTATAGGCCTGCACCACCATGCCAGTTTATGTGGTGCTGGGGAATTGAACTCAGGTACTCAGCACTTTACTTAGTGCATGTTAGGCAAGCGCTTTAATCACTGAGCCATTCCTCCAACCCTAGTTTTCTCAGTTATTATTGAAGAGGCTATTCTTTCTCTAGTGTATGTTTTTGGTCTCTGTGTCAAAGATTATAGCTGAGGATACTTGATCTTATCTCTGGATCCTCTGTTTTTTTGTGCCAGTATCATATATATATTTTCAAAATCATTGTTGCTTTGTAACTTGATGTTCAGAATTGTGATGTCACCTGCATTGGCTATTCTGAATCTATTTTGGGTGTATATATATCTTAGAGATATTTTCTCAAATTCTGTAAAAATGTTATTGGTATTTTGATAGGAATTGCTTTGAATCTGTATATCAGTTTTGGCATTATAGCCATTTTAACTATTAGTTCTGCCTACCCAGGAGCAGGGGATGTCTTTCCATTTTTTAATGTCCTGTTCAATTTCTTCAGTATAATCTCATGATAAGAAGTCCTTCACTTCCTTGGTTAGGTTTAACTTAGGTGTTTAATTATTTTAGGAGCTATGGAGAATGAGATTATTCTTCTCAGCTCTTTGTAAGTTCATTGTTAGTGTAGAGGAGCACTTGATTTCTTTTTTGTATTTTTTTGTATCTTGAAACTTGGATGAATTTGTCAATTTCTTCTAAGAGTCTCTTGATGGAGTTTTGGGGGACTTTATGTAGAGAATAATGTCATGCGAATAAGGATAGTTTGAGTTCTTTCTTTCCAATTCGTATTCCCTTTCTTTCATTCTCTTGCTTGTTTGTTCTGGGTAGGGTTTCCAGTATGATTTTGAATAGAAGTGGTGAGTGAGGACAGCCTTGTTGTTTCTGATTTAAGGGGAAATGCTCTCTATTTTTCCTCCATTTAGTGTTATGTTGGCAGTAGGTTTTGTGTAAATGGCTTCTATCAGTTTAAAGCAAGGTCCTTTTACACCTATTTTTCTCAGGGTATTTTTCTTTATTCTTTATCATAAAGGGAGCTTGGATTTTTGTCAGAGGCTTTTTCTGCATCTATTGAGATGATCATGTGATTTTTCTTCTTGTTTTTGTTCATGTAATGTATTACATTAACTGGTTTACTTATGTTGAACTATTCTTGCATCCCTAGGGTGAAACCAGCTTGATCATAGTGAATGATCTTTTTAATGATTTGTTGAATTCTATTTGCTAGTATCTTACTGAGGATTTTGACATTGGTATTCTTTACAGAGACTGGCCTATAGTTTTCTTATCTAGTTGAGTCTTTGTCTGGTTTTGGTATCAGGATAATGTTAGTTTCTAGTAAAGAGAATGGCAGTGTTCCTTATCCTTCAATTTCCTGAGCAGTTTGAGAAGTATTGGTGATAATTCTTCTCTGAAGTACTGGTAGATTTCTGCTGTGAATTTATCCTGTCCTGGGCTTTTATTTGTAGATAGAGACTTTATTAGCTCAAATTCCATACTTATTATGGGTTTTCATGTCTTGTTGGTTCAATTGTGATATCTTGTATATATCTAGAAATTTGACCATTTATTCCATGTTCTCTAATTTGTTGAAGTATAAATTTTCAAAATAGTTCTTTATAATTCTCTGAATTTCAGCGCTGTTCATTGGAATTTCACTTTTCTCATTTCTGATTGCCTTGTTATGTTTTCCCCCCTTCTTTTGGTTAGTTTACCTAGAGGTTTATCAATTTTATTTATTCTTTTGAAGACCTGACTCTTTGATTTGTTGATCTTTTTATTTTTACTTTCTGTATCATTAATTTCTGCTCTGATCTTTATAATTTATTTTCTACTACTTTTTGATTTAGATTGTTCTTGTTTCTCTAGGACGTTGAGGTTCATCACTAAATTGTTTAGTTGAGGTTGCTGGCTTTTTTTGATGTGTGGTTTCATAGCTATAAATTTCCCTTTTATCACTGCTTTTATTATGTCTCACCAGTTCTGGAATGATGTGCTTCCATTGTCATTTGACACTAGGAAGTATTTGATTTCCTGGTTTCTTCTGTTATCCATTGTTTGTTCAATAATATATTATTTAGTCACAGTATATTTGTGTAGTTTTCATAGTTTCTTTTTGCTATTGATTTCTAGTTTTATTTCTATTTATTATTATGATCTAAAGGTAGCAGGAAATTATTTCAACTCTTTTGTACTTATTTAAACATGCTTTATGGCCTACAATGTGGTCTCTTTTGGAAAGTGACCCATATGCTTCTGAAAAAAAACCATATTCTGTTGATGTGGATGGAACATATCAGTATCAGTTAAATTTAAACGTTGCATAATATTCTTTACCTCTAGTACTTATTTGTTAATTTTTTAATCTACTTGACTTGTTTGTGATAATGTAGTATTGAGATCTCCTACTATAATTACATTGGGGCCTATTAGTCCTTTTATGTCTAGTAGTTTTTGTTTTATAAAATTGGGAGCCCTGATATTAAGTTCATATATGTATTGATAATTGTGACTTCTTCCTGTTGAATTGTTCTCTTATCTAGTATATAATGCCCATCTTCATCTCTTCTGATCTGTTTTGGCTTGAAGTCTGCTGTGTCTGAGAAGAGTATAGATATCCCTGCTTGTTTTCTGTGTCCAGTTGCATGAATTATTGATTTCCATTTTAAAATGTGCATTCTATATGTTTCCCCATGGATAAAGTTTGTTTCTTGCAAGCAACAAATTGTTGGTTTTTGTTTTTTAGTCCAGTCAGCCCATTAGTGTTTTTGATAGGACAGTTGAGACCATTAATGTTGAATGTTATTATAAGGGTATATTTGCTACATCCTGCCATCTTTATTATGCTTTAGTGTTATTTGTTCTACACTATTTTTAGTTGTTAGTTATTTCACCTATTTTTGTTGTTTCCTTTTCTGTGGGATCTTTGGTGGTGTTGGTCTTCCTATTCTGTCTCCGAGATTCCTCTAAGTATTGTCGGCAGTGCTGGTCTAGTGGTTATGAATTGCTTTAAGCTTTGTTTTTTATTTTGTCATGAAAACTTTTAACTTCTCCCTCTATGTTGAACGATAATTTGCTGGATGTAACAGTATGGGTTGGCACTTATGTTCTGTTAGCATTTGAATGATGTCTTCCCATGATCTCTTTGCCTTTAAGGTTTGTGTTGAGAAGTCTGCAGTTATTCTAATGGGTTTGTGTTTGTAGGTTACCTTCCTCTTCTCTTGTAGCTTTTAGTATTCTCTTTATATTGAGTGCCTAGGGTTTTTATTATGATGTGTTGTGGAGAGGCTCTTTTTTTGTTCAAGGTTATTTGGTATTCTGTATACCTGCAATAGCTCCATGTTAATATTTTTCCCTACATTTGGGTATTTTTCTTAGAGAATTTCATTGAACATGTCCTTTATACCTTTTGCACTGTCCTCCATTTTCTCTTACACTTTTGTAATTTAATTCTGAGGTTGTTTCTCTTTGAGTCATCCAACAACTTTTGTAGCCAGTTGTTTAGTCTTTTTGGTTTTTGGTCATCATTGACTTATTGGCCAATTTGTCAGTCTTATCTTCAAGATCTGATAGTCTATCCTCAAAATGCTGAAGCTGATTTCCCATGTTTTCATGTGAGTTTTTCATATTTTAGAGTATCTCTACTGAAATGTTTCTTGCATTGCCTTTTCTATCTCTCTATTTGTCTCTTCTTTATAACTCATAAGCTTCTAATCTATTAAGACTGTTGTTTCTTTGATTAAATTCCCTTTGAACTCACTTAGCCTCTCTTGCATTTGTTTAAGAATATCTTTTGAGCTTTTTGGCCAGTAAGTTCACTTTTTTTTCTGACATTCTTTCCTGTAGGTTCTGGTACTTAAGGGTTCATGATACTAGATTCTTGGGAGTTGGGACTTTTTTGCTGTTATTTTAGTGCCTCATTTTCCCATAGTTCTGCTGCTGTGGGTTGTAGATTAGGTCATGTCGATGGGCTCTGTCTTTACTATGCAGATTTCTTCCTTTAAGACTATTTAATTGGAATTTGCTTGAGTTTAGATTCTAGTGCTTATGTCTGTTTTTAGCTTACTTGGCTATTAATTTTTGGGGTCTTCTCAGTGACCAACCTTCTGCTGGTTACCTAATCTCACCTTTTTGGTGAAGAGTGAATAGATTATAAAACTGCACATGGTCTATAGACAAGGTGTTTGTTGTCATATATTGGAAATCAATGTCAATGTTTATGTCATCATCCACGATTTGAATAAAGACTTACAATATCATTATAGCCTAAGATTGGCAAATTGTTGACAGAGCCTGGTAATCAGTTTAGTAATACAACTATTCTACTATTAACATTAAGAGGCACAGTCTGCACCATTAGTGGATCTACCTAAGTAAACCTGATATTAACTTACTGAAATGTTCCACTAATCTTAATACTATGTCATTATCACTAATAAAATAATCCTCTATATTGCTTACCTAGGCAAGACCAAAACATCAGAAGTTATCAACCCTTGAGAGGCTACATCTGCTACACCTTCTTTAACAGTAGGACAGATATTCAAATCCATTATTAAACTTAATACCTAACAGCTATAGACATGTGAAAATAAGATATCAACTCATACAGCTGTTACACTCTTAACTTTAGAGATGTAACCCATACCACCAATGAAGATTTCTGTACAGATTGTTTAGCAACATATTAGAAGAGTTTAGTGAAGGTGACACTAAATTGTTGTTGATAACAGAAAAATCTACCTTAATGATATTTGTCTAGCAAAAGAGTATGGAATTATTCCTTCCCAGCATGTCTAGTTGTATGTCTGTGAGTTATCAATACTTAGCAATACTGTTGATAAGAGTGAAATGGGTAGGAGGAGAGCAGACTGAGTCTAAGGTTAGTTTTTTGAGTGTGTTAGAAAATAGAAGAATATTTATATGATAAAGAAAAGCATGAGAGAGCTCCAACCTCAGATCAGAAGAAAGTGAGTAAACTTATGCAGTAGAAACAACAGTAAGAAGAAACAAGGAGAGTTATGAGCGAAATAGAGTATTTCTCCAGATTCTATAGAAAAGATTTCCAAAAAGGGCATAAAGATCTGTTTGAGAGAGAGAAATGAATAAACTAACCAATAACATTTAACAGGAAGGAAAGAAAGGAAAGGAAATAAAGGGGGAAAAAGGAGAAGAAAGAAAAATAAACCCACAAATCAGTAGCAGAAAAAATACAAGTTCAATATATCCACAGAAAACCATTGAAGTGAACGTGAAGCTCAAATGAAAATTACTCGTCTGTGTTGTTTTTGTGGGAAGTCTCAATGTGCCAGACCTGGGATGCTGCCAACGAAGAGAAAGGTGTAACCAGTTTCCCCTTGTCTTAGTTTCTTTCTGGTTGCTGGGACAGAATACCAAACATCAACAACTTTAGGGAGGAAAGATTTATTTTAGCTCATAGTTTCAGAAGGTCACAGTCTATTTATGGGTCGGTGGCTGAAAATAGAACCACATAGTGGGGCTGGAGCCTTCGACAGAGGTCTTCACAGCACGGCAAAATAGAGCCAAGTCAGGGAAGAAGGGTGGAACTAGCACATACCCTCCAAGTGAAGCCCCAAGCATTCCCTCTTCCAGCTAGGCCCTGCCAACTGTATACAGTATCTATAGGCACATGAGGCTTTTGAGAACACTGTAGATCCAAACCACAGTACCCCTCTTCTTTTGTGTCTCAGTCTGTAAAGATGTCCTGCTCTGAAGTATTTCCTGTTGCTCCTATGAGGTTTGATTGAGTGAGGGCAGGATGGTTCTTTGTCAAGAGGTGCTTATACTCCCCTCCCCCTGTGTATTCCACACTTGGGTAAGCTGGCTCTTTTACCTCTGCTGTGCGTGGGGGAGGGGAGTGGGATCTTTGCTTTCTGAGACCTAATCTCTTTGGGCCCAGATCTTTCAGGAGCACAGTCTTTCTTTCCCTTTTCCCCTGTTTCCGGCTGCCTTCCTTGTCTAGTGACAGGGAGAATCCCGGACTTCTGGACTTCCCTGGAGTGTGATTTGTTGACAGTCTGTCTCCTGGGGGAGCTCGCAGAGTGCTTCTGGTTCTCCTCTTTGGGTCTGCTAATGGATCCTGGCTGTGATACTGGCACTGAGCTCCAGTACTGTGATTCCATAGGCTGGCCTTCAGTCTGCAGTCCCCCAAGCTCTGAGACCTAACAGGGCCTCTTCCTGCTTCCACACCTTAACTGGAGTGAGTTAGCATTCTGGTACACCACAGCCAAGGGATGCTGTTGGGGCATAGAGCCATAAGATTGACCCGGGCCTTCTAGATGTCATTCTTGCTGCAGTCTTCCCATGTATTCACTGCTTGTGGTCCACACCCTCTGGCCCTCTGTTACTTCAGGTCCTGCCCGTGAAGCCTTACTCTAGGCCCTCTGGTGGTCTGGTAGGCTGTGCTCACCTCCTGGTGATCTTTTTTTTCCTCTGGTCCTGTGGTCACCATTCAGTTCCAGCAGATTCTCTACCTTCCTGGGTCAATCTGTAGAAGAAATTCCTTACTAAATCTCTGCCTTCTAGCTGAATCAATGGAGCCACTGATAAAATGCTCCTTCCCTATGGCCATCTTGGCTCCACCTTCCTTTGCACTAACCTTGAAAATTTATTTGGCTTCTGAGAAAACTTAAAGTGGTAATTCCAGTGCAGGACTGACAATTGTGGAACAGGAACAAAATCCTAATAGAATGGTGTGCTGTGAAGTTGTTGACTGTTTCGTGTAGTAGAGCAAAATTAAGTCAGTCATTTGTAAGTTTTAACTCTAGTTAAGATTTTTAGTCTCCTTAATTCTGTGTACGTTCATGGTCCATATCTAAATTCAAATTCACTGGAATTCAAGTACTGCTTTTATAATTATAACTTTATTTATCTAGAATATATAATCTAAAATTTATCTGAGTGTAAAAAGAAGTAAAATTCCTTTTTATTAACCTTAAAAGTAAATTAGTTGCAGGAAAAATAGTGAAATTATAACAGTGTGAGACTATCGTAAGGATGTGACAGGACAACATAATAAAATCCTATAGATTTTTTTGAGAATTATTTAAAAAATTTTGGAGGTGAGTTCTTTTTAGGTATGTTATTATGGGAGATTCTGGGATATACCATTCAGGGTACACTGAACATTTTGTGTTGTATAGGACTTGCTTTGTATATGTTATTATTATATCTATAAATGAGATGTCCAATACATTTTAAGGATTTGCTCTTTTATTTTATGTGTACATTTGGAATAAAAAATTCAAATATGTCTATGAAACAGTTTTTTCTTCTCTTGCAGAACTAAATGTGAGGGAGTCTGATGTAAGAGTATGTGATGAATCATCATGTAAATATGGAGGAGTCTGTAAAGAGGATGGAGATGGTTTGAAATGTGCATGCCAATTCCAGGTGAGGAAAACAGACCTATTTTCAAAATTTTTATAGTTTTTGTTTTTATACATTTATATTTTTGAAATTACAAAGTCTACAACACATTGACCCCCTTACAGAAGTTGGTTCAGAGCCCATCTCGTTTACCATTGTCAGATGAAGCCCTGTTATTTGTACTTTCTATGCGTCTTTGCCTGAGTTAAAGGGGACAGACTGGCAATAATATTTGTGCCAATGTTTTGGCAAAAAATAGTTTTATTCAGATGTAAGATGTAACTGCCGCTGCAAGGTGCAGGTTGAGGGAGGGCCTCGTGGTGTTCTGGCCTCTCTCCCCTTTTCTTCTCTTGGTCTTGCTCTTTCCCTCTTGTTCCCATTTGGTGCTGTCTCTTGTCTTTTGGTCAATCCGTGACTGCTTTGGAGCATCAGGGCTAGAGATGGGCTAGAAAGTGGAACTTCATACAGATTGTGGGTTTCTTTGCTTTTTTACGTCTGTTTTGGTTGTCATCTGGAAAAGTAAAAGAAAGGAAGTAGAGTGTGTTATGTCACTTCTCTCTTTTTGTTAATTTTCTGTGATTAAATTTTTTTCTGGATTTCATTTAAATTTCATCATTTAAATTTATTTTAGCTCCATTTGATTCTTCTTTTTTCCCATTCTATTGATATGTATATATGCAAAACACCAGTGTTTACATTGACTTTGAGTATTTTGTGCATATACATATTGCAGCAAAATTACAAATCCTTCCCCTTTCCCTTTTTGGCTCTCTCCCCTCTCCCTCCCACCAGTTCCCATTTTTCTCCTCAATTAGTTCCATGAAATGATTGTGATCTGGGTTGTTCCTATTACAGAAACCATCTGATATTTAACTTTCTGTATCTGACTCACTTCACTGAGCATGATAGTGTCAAGGTGCATCCATTTACCTGCAAAAGCCTCCAACCTATCTCTCTTTATAGATGAGTGGTATTCCATTTTGTACAAATACTGCAATTTATGTACCCATTCGTCTGTTGACAGTCTATCTCCTGGGGTTTTCCACATTTTAGCTATTGTTAGTTGTGCTGCTATCAACATGGGTGTACATGTATCTCTGTTATATGATTATATGTTTTCAACTTTTTTCAGAAAATACCCAGAAGAGTTATTACTGGATCAAAGGGAATATTTATTTCCAATCTTATGAGAAATTTCCATACTGCTTTCCATAGTGGTTGTACCAGTTTACATTCTCACCAGCAGGCAGCAAAGATTCCCAAAGCCTTGCCAGCACAGATTGCTGTTTGTGTTCTTGATATATGCCATTCTCCCTGGAGTTAGATGGTATCTTAGAGATATTTTGATTTGCATTTCTGTAATAGCTAAGGATGTTGAACATCTTCTCACGTATTTATTGGCCATTTGAACTTCATCTGAGAACTGCCTGTTTATTTCCTTTGCCCATTTTTCGGTCGGATCCTTGATTGCTTATTTTCTTCAATTTCCTGTATATTCTAGTTATTAGTCTCCTATCTGAGGTATAGGTGGTGAATATATTTTCCATTCTGTTGGTTCTTGTTTTATACTGTCGATAATTTCCTTTGCTGTGCAGAAATCTTTTAATTTGACATAGTCCCATTTGTTAATTCTAAGGGTGTGATTAAATTATCATCTGGCTTCCAAAAGTTTCTTGCAAGATGACCCTGATGGAGGATTCTTGATAAAACAAGAATCTAGATTTTTTTTCAATTACTATCTTTTTCTCAGTGTACCTTCTAAATCCAGTAGTTTGTATTGTGAGGAGGAAGAAAATGTTCAGAAATTAGGAGTAAAAGCGTAGTAGAGTTAGAACTTCCAGTTACTCCATGTCTCAAGAGCCTTCCTACATGGTCTCTTCTACATCAGTGCTCCATCCAAACAGAGAAGGCACATTCCATACCCTTTCTGTTAACATTGTAATGAGAATCAGAATTGAAAGAGAGCTTGCGTATGAAACCTCTTTGAAAACTATAAACTGTCATGTTGTTTGTTTTCATTAAAAGAAGTAAAGAGGCTAAGAAGGAAGGGTAGGTGGATGTGCTGCTTGCTTCTCAGCCTGCCAGGCTCTTCATGGCCAGAAGGGACTTCACATTCAGTTATATAGAATATTTTTCCTGGGCATCTTCACAGTATCCACCTTCTTCTAACTGGTTACTCAGGTAACCTGGATGGCTTCAGATCCTTGCTGCCTCTTGGTGGGAAGCACCATTCTTTGTCGCGAGTGCCTTTCTGTGGTACTGCTCTCAGCATGGAAGCCGGCTTTATGCAGATTGATACTTTAGACTGTTTTCCCCTGTGCCTAGTGTGCAATCTCTCTTAGGTTGCTTTCCAGATTGTCTCTTTACATCATTTTTTAGCAGTTTGACTATGAAGTGTTAGTATGGCTTTCTTATAATTTGTCTTTTTTGGAGTTGGCTGAGCTTCTGAAATTTATAAATTTATATCCTTTATTAACTTGGGAAGTATTTTGGTCATTCACTATTTTTAGGAAGTATTTCTTAAACTATTAATTTTTTTTGTCTGTTCTATCTTTCAATCTAGGAGTGCAATGATTTCTGTTAGGCTTTTTGGTTCTGTCCTAAGGTTCCTGAGATTCCCCTTTTTTTCTGTTTTTTGTATTAAATAATTTTCAAAAATCTGTCTAGAAGCTCATTAACCTTTCCTTTTGTCACCTTCCTTTGTCCTATCCAGTGAGCTTTTAATTTAAAATTTTTTGTTTCTAGAATCTATAGACCTGTCTCTTCACTTACTATAAACTTATTTTCTTTGGGTATAGATGTTGTGGCTGCTTTAAATTTTTTTCCTCCTGCTAATGGCAGTATTTAGGACATCTAAGGTATCATCTCTGTTGATTCTTTGTTCATTTGAGAATGGAGTGTATTTTCTTCGTGTTGAGTACCACTGAAATTATCCCACGCATTGTAAATGATAGGAGAGTATCTCAATTCTGTTACGTTCCTTAGAAGAGTATTGTTAATTCCGAAGTAGTTAAATTGGCCGAACTCAAACCATTGGTTTTATCTTCCTTTTGGGGGGTAGCAACAAAAATGATCCTTTTGTTTCTTTAGACTTAGTGGAGCTATTTGGAGCCTACCTTGTGTGCCTTTTAGCCAAAAATTAGCTCAGAATTTAACACAGAATCTGGCACTTGCCCCCTGATGTTCTTCTTCCTGGAATTTCTCTCTCTTCCTGGTGCCTGCCCTAAGCTCTGTCCTTTCATCAAACCAGAAAGATTTTATTGTTGTTGGAGATTTAGCAACCTTGCATGGGGAGGGCTGTGCTGCTTTTCTCCTCAACTGTTGTATTTCTGAGTTTAAATTCCTTGATGTGGAATTGTTGGGCCAGCAATCGTACAGAAAGGCATTCTCACTAGTAGCAATATGTCAAGGCTGTTTTCTCTCACCTTCATGGTGGTGGGTTTTACAAATCTAAGTTTTGTAAGTCTGGAAGGCAAAATTGTTTTTATTTGCACTGCTTACTAGAGAAATTGCAAATGTACCACTTATTTACTGACCATTTGTTTGTTTATCTATTTATTTATTTATGTTTGAGACAGGGTCTTGCTCTGTAGCCCAGGCTGGTCCTGAACTCACTATGTAGCCCAGGCTGGCCTTGGACTCAAGGTGATCCTTCTGCCTCAGCCTCAGCCAGAGTTCTGGGATTACAGGTATGGGCCACCATGCCCAGCTTGTGTGGTGCCGGGGACTCGGGCCTTGTGCTTGCAAGGCAAACACCTTGCTGTGCCATTACTCCAGCCCTATTGACCACTTTTGAAAAATAAATTAATACTTTACATTCTTTGCCTATTTTTATGGAGCATTTTCTTTTTTTTCTTGTGTTGATTTGTAAAGACGTATATATCGTATGCAAATATATATGTATCCTATATGTAGTATAGTATTTGAGTACTTCTGTGCCAAGCATTTCATATCCATCAACACACAAATTTTCAAGAGTATCTACTGTTTATTTATTTATTTATTCATTTATTTTTTGATGTAGTACTGGGCTTGAACCCAGCACTTTCATGCTCAGCTATAACCTTAACCCTTTTTAAAGTTTATATTGAGACAGGGCTTTGCTAAGTTACCAAGTTGTCCAGGCTAGGCTCTAACTTGTGATTCTCCTTTCTTAGTTAACCAGAGTGCTGGGCTTACAGGCAAGTTGCGTGACATCTGGCTCTGATGTGATTTTAAAAAGAGTAACACGTGACCATAATAAGCTACTTGAACAATATAGTAAGATATTTAAATGGAGGTTAGAGGAATGGCATAGCGTTAAAGTGTTTCACTAGCAAACACAAGGCCCTGGGTTTGATTCCCCTGCTCCACGTAAGCTGTAATCCCAACACTCTGGAGGCTGAGGCAGGAGGATTGTCTTGAGTTTGAGGCTGGTCTGGGCTACATAGTGAGTTTAGGACCAGCCTAAACTACCAGAGTGAGAACTTGCCTCAAAAAAAGAGGATGTATATGACGGAAGTCTTCTTTGTAATCTAAATTGTCATCTGCTCTTAGAGGCAATTTCTGCTACAGTTGATATTTTTTTTCTAGAAATATTCTACATATGTAATTAGTTTTTACCTGAGATACTATATATATTTCAGTTAATATTGATTGCAAAAAAAGAATTCTACATTTTAAAGGACTTACCCTATTTTCATTGTTTACTTTTAATTGACAGACAATAATTGTGTGTAACTTTTATTTTCCTTTTTGAAATTTCTAAGATTTTTAAAATTTCACATTATCTTTGTCTTTATGAATCATCTTCTTTTTTTTTCTATACTGGGAATTGAGCTCAGGGCTAGAAGATCCTCCTGTGATCTGATCTTTCCAAATCCTTTGCATTCTTACCTTGGGGCAGGTAGGAAATGGAAATACCAGTTAGGAGTTGAGGCCAGTGCTGTGCTTAGCTTATTATGCCTGCTCCTAGGCTATAAACACTGAGGCTGTAAAGACAGGCTCCCAGTAGGGACAGACTGCTTAAGGATTTACTTCATGATTTGATCTCCTGTTGAGGAAATCTGCTTTGGACCTCTTGTCTTTGTATAAGTTTATAAATCTACTGAAGTTGGATTTAGGTTATTGTCATCTTGAAAACAATAACTTAATATGTACATTAAATACTTTCTCTCAGTTGGATACTTTAGCAGTGTCTTTCAACTCATTTAAAAACTTGCATGTAATTCACTATGCTTTAGTGCTAATAGAGGCTCTCTGGGACATGATTTAAATACATTTTAACAGATAAGAGGATTTTATATAAAAGTCTTAATTTTTTCAGTCTGCTAGTCAGAACTGTGTGCATGTACATATACACATGATATGTGTATATATATATATATATATATATATATATATATATTTTTTTTTTTTCTCTTTTCCTTCCCTTTTTTTTTTGAGACAGCATCTCACTCTGTAGTCTAGGCTGGTTCTGAATTCACTATGTAGTCTAGACTGGCCTCAAACACATGGCAATTCTTCTACCTCAGCCTCGCAAGTGAGGCCCAGCTCATGTAGTTCTAGGAAATTGAATTCAATTTAGGCCCTTGTACTTGCTAGGCAAGCACTCTAACTGCTGTGTAATTCCCCCAGCCCTACACACACACACACACACACACACACACAGACACACACACACATACATGCACACACACACATACATGCACACACAAAACCACTTTCGTTTTGAACAAATAAACATGGCAGTACTGTATTTTTTCCCTTTCTATCTCCTGCCTGTGACTTTCCCTGTGTTCTTCATTCTTCTCTCTGCATGGCGTGTCTTTCCTTTAAATTTGCCAGCGCTCTTGCTATGTGCCGTGTCCTCTTATTAGATTTTTGTTATTAGAGTTTATCATACAGATAGTACCAGTTGGATACAAAACACAAACACCCAAATGTGAGAGGGAGAAGTTTATTATAAGGAGTTGGCTTATCCCTTATGGAAGGAGGCTGTGAAGTTCAGCCGTCGCCTGTCTGCATGTTGGCTGTCCAGGAACTCCATGGTGTCCATCATCCCAGTCGAGATGGATGGTCCCAGAACCAAAAGACCTACATTTGAGGTCTAGCGGTCAGGCAGAGTTCTCCTGCCCCCTGCCTTGTTGTTCTTTTCTGGTCTTCCCTGGAATGGATAATGCTCACTCCATCCTGGGAAGGGGCTGGGTTCTTTAGTTGGTTCCCTGATTGTAACGTTATCTCGTCTGGGAAATATCTCAATGGATATATTCAAGAATACTTGAAAAAAATCTGGGCACATGGAAGCCCTCTCATGTTGACTCGTGAAATTAACCATCACAACCTAATTATTTTCTTACCTATTGTAGTCATCACAATTCCTGATACACAGTAGGTACACAATACATGAATGGACATAGCTCTGGAGATGTACACTGCTGTGTCTTTCTTTGAACTACTTTAAATAGCTGGCAATATTAGGCGCTGAAGAAATAGTACAGCTGTTAAAGCTCTTATCTAGTGAGCTCAAGGCCCTGGGTTTGATTCTCTAACACATGTAAGCTGGGTATGGTGGCACATGCCTGTAATCCTAGCATTTGGGAGGCTGATGCAGGAGGATTGCCCTGAGTTTGAGGGCAGTCTGGGCTACATAGTGAGTTCAGGACCAGCTTGCACTACAGAGTGAGACCCTAATGTTAAAAAAAGGAATATTATCACATTCTTTAAAAGAGAAGTTGGAGGGAGATTTTTTTCCTCCAGCGAGGAGAGGTAGACTATGTCAAAGATAGATTGCCACATCAGTGTCTAAGGCAGAAATTACATATTGTTAAAATTATCCAGATCCCTTCATGTGTCCCTAAGCACACCTGGAAGCTTAAAAAAAGAGACTCCTGGAAACTCAGAATGACCAAGCAATAGCAGGTCTGTTTTCCTCAACTCAGGCTCACTGAGAAGTGTGCATTTGTGAGGTGGAATTTCTGTGGCTTCAGGCTACTGCTCTCACCAAGTCACATACGATGAGATCCTGCTGAGTAACTTGAGTCTGTAGCTGCCAGTGTCCGTCCTTCGTGAGGCGTTGTGGGTCTTGCGCCTCCTCTGTGACCCTAGGGAAATGGCTCAGGAGCCAGAAACGGTGAGAGCAGTAGCAAAAAGAGCTAATACTTCTTGAAAACTTACCAGGGCAAGATGTAAATTGCTCTAAGTCGGCTTTTATTATTTAATCCTTATAATGGTTTAATTAGGTAGGGACTGTTATAATTACCTCTGTACAGCTGAGGAAAACAGTTTTGGTGCTGCCCACAGTCTGAGGGATCATGGTCCCAGGATTTGGATTTAAGCACTTTTGATTGTAGGCCTGCAGCTCTAAGTATTAAGCTGTGTGTTTGACATGGTTGTTATGATATTATTTATTTATTTATTTATTTATTTATTTATTTATTTATGTATTTATTTGAGACAGGTTCTCTGTAGCCCAGGCTGGTGCTGAACTCACTGTGTAGCCAGGCTGGCCTTGGACTCAGGATAGTCTGCCTGCCTCAGCCTCTTGGGTACTGGGATTAGAGACATGTGCCACCACACCCAATTTTATATGGTGCTGGGGGATCAAACTCAGGGCCTTGTGCTTGCAAGGCAAATGCTTTAACTGCTGGGCCATTCCGCCAACCCCCTGTTAAGATATTTAAGTTAGGACATTTAAAATTGTGGCCTAATGCTTACTAGGTGGTGTTTATAAGTGCTAAGATTCTCAGTGCTATCAGACATAATGCTCCTTTTTAATAACCAGTAATTTATGTTCCCTTTCTTTATTATCCTTAAATGAAATTCATAGATAATGTAACTTATATAAATACATAATTAAAGAAGTGAATATAATGCATAATTGCAATGTAAAAGAAAAATAAAAGTAATTTATAATATAAATATTTCAGAGTGTAAATGCTTGGGTGCATTTACACTGTAGATAATATGGTAGTCAGATGCTTATAGTACGTAGTAAATGTTAGGATTCCCAAAAGAGTAGCTTCTTACCAGAAGCACATGGAAACAAAGAAGCAGAGGGATGACAGATGCTAGACTAAAAGCTAACGTTAGGATGCGGATTCACAGACCACACTTACTTGGATATATTAGATCACAGTTTTTACATGAATGGTCAGAGAGACAATCAGAGATTGGGTGGGTCTTGTCTCTGTTATGCGGAACTGGCTTTTCATTTGCAGTACATCTAGTATCCTTGAAATCTTCCTGGCAAATAACCTTTTATCATTGTGACAACTAAACATTAAGGGATGCCGTCCGCTAGGGGGCAGTATCGACACCTTTGAACGCTCCATGTTAGAAAGCTCCAGGGGAGAGAAATGGGTTGAAAATTGATAGATTATCACTTGGCTTCCCAGAGTTAATGGTCTCTTGTGCTAGTTGTGTATTGGTACTAGTTATGTCAATACAAGATGTGCTGACCCATGCAGACATCTTAGATATTGTGCAAATTTTAGTAAAAAATGAAAGTATGATCTCAGAAAAACTAGAGGAATATAAGGTTTCCTAAATAAAAATTGATGTGATATTTTGCTGATACTGAAGGTTTAACAAACTCACCTTGGTGATAAAATATTTCATAGGTTTGATATTGTTTTCACCAGTACCTGTTGTACTGTGTAGTACTTGTGTTTTATAATGTAAATCTGACCAATTTTTGTAAGTAAATAACAAAAATAAATCTTATTCATGACAAAACATTGAGAAACACAGAAAATCACAAAAGCTTACAGCATTAAAGTTTACAATATTTTTTCTAGAATTTATTTTTTCTAAATTAGAATATTAATGTTTATTTTTTGCTACAGTTTCACTTTCTATTATCCTGGTCTTTAAAAAAAATTGCCCTTATTTTTGTGGAATAGATAATAGTTTTAAAAATGGAACAAAATTCCCAGAAATTACGTTTGTGCTTTTCAGTTGACATTACATTAACTTTGCCTGTCACACAATATTCTTTTAAAAGTTAATTCTTGATGCCCTCAGTATTAATTGAACAAATAAAACATGCCTTAATTAAACATTGCCTTATTGGCTGTGTAGGTTTTATAGTACCAACTTTTGCTTGAAATCTATGTAACAGACATTTATTTACAAGTTGCCTTCAAACAGATTCTTAAATGTATAATTCTGGATTGAAAGCTGCAGTCTTATTTCAGGACTCTGGATATAGTGTTAAATGATACTCCTCAAAAGTTGAACTAACTTATAAGGTCATAGTAGAATACCCACCTATTTGAAACTTTAAAAAATAACCATGTTTATAAATTAAAAATAGTGTCTTATTTTTAGTATACAATGCTGAATGCCAGTGATTGTCATCTTTTTGTGTGCATTAACTGGCCATTTATAAATATTCTATAAGTGTATCTTAGGTTTGTTTCTAAAATTAATTTGTATTATCTCTCTTAGTCATAATAACTTGAATCATATTACTATAGTTCCTTGAAGATTTAAAACTTATAATTTAAAGTATTTTAAACATGGCGGTCCAGTGTCGTTGGCATGTACCTAAATCATCTTTTTTCTTTGTCATTTGTCTTATTTCTACTTAGCCTTCAAAGCCCAGTTTCCATCCTACAGTCTCTCTTTCCTTGAATATTCCAGTGTACAATACTGGTTTTATTGTCTATTTTGTTGATTTGGAACATCTAATTTTGCAATATATATTCTTTTTTCTATTCTTAGGGCTTTAACAAGAGTGTAAGTCTTCTGAGAACAAAGATCATTTGGTATTTCTTTGTGTATCTATAACGTTTACCTCGGGACTTCCTTGTAGTGGTATTGAATAAATGAATCTCGATGATAATAAAATTATATTACTGAAGTAGTGCTCTTTACAAACATTGTCAAGAATTTTTTTTTTTTATTATCGCAATGGGTTTTCGTAACAAGCAAATGAAATAGATACTGTAGGGATTTTCAGTCTTGTTTTTTCGTGAATTGTTGGTAGTATTTTTCATTCTGAATGTGAGAAAGATATGAAAAAGTAGTATAAATCCTTTTTATTAATCAAGTAAAAGAACAGCTGATTTAGTAGTAGATGGATGTCATGATATTTTGGTATTGCAGTCATGAATGTGAAATAAACTATTAATATTCATGCCTACTTCTGAGAATTTATTTTTGTTTCTTCTGCAGTGCCATACAAATTATATTCCCGTCTGTGGATCAAATGGGGACACCTATCAAAATGAATGCTTTCTCAGAAGGGCTGCTTGTAAACACCAGAAAGAGATAACCGTAGTGGCACCAGGACCATGCTATTCTGGTATGTATGTGTGATATTCTTCTGGGTAGATGGTAGAAATGGTTCCAACATCTTTCCGATAAATTTCCAAGGAAATTTCCAGCCAGAGATTTATTCTCAGAATCACTGCATGAAATGGTGGGAGCCAGAGAGTTTTTGTTGTTGTTTTATTTTATTTTGTTCTTTGAGACAGGGTCTCTGTTACCCATGCTGCTCCTAAACTCACTAGGTAGACCAGCTGACCTTGAGCTCATGGTGATCCTCCTGCCTTAGCCTCCCAAGTGCTGGGATTACAGGTGTGCACTACCACATCCAGTTTAGCTTCTGTGGTGCTAGGGAATTGAATCCAGGACCTTGCACATGCTAGGCGAGTGCTTTAACTGAGGAGCTATGCTCCCTATCCCAGAGAGAATTCTCTTTTGTTTCATGTCAGGTGGATTTAGTATTGGCTCTAGTGGTTTTGTATTGGTATGTAACTTCTTAATACATTTTCAAGTGCCTTTTCTTTGGTGGAGACTTTATATATCCTTTGCCCTATACAATTGAGTATTAGATAGAAGAAGATTTAGGGTGGGAATTGACATGGGATCATATGGATTTCTTTTCTGTTTGTTCATTTGTTTGTTTTTGAGAAGTGACAAAAACTGGTAGATATTAATTAGTAGCATTTCAGGTTGTGTCTCTTTCCAAGCTGTTGTTCTTTTCTTTCTACCCCTATGGGCCCCCAGCTCCTGTGTTTACATCTCTCCTTTCTTCTTCCTGAGTTGGTTGATTTTGGGAGTCATTAATCATAGTTGCTTCTTTGTGTTTGCATTTGAGGGTAAGGATGCAGGCAAGGAATTGTAATTAGAATTATGTCAGTGCTATTATATGGAAGTTACACTATAATAGTCTTGGGGACTAATAGTATCTCCATTTCCTTTCCTTCCCATTTATAGTTAAATGTTGAAAAATTATCCCATTTACTAAATGTGAACAATTAGGAGCAGCTGTAAACTTACAGGTCCCCAAGACTGCCCTCACTCTGATAGATACCATCTGTTTGAGAGGTTCCCCCTACAACCTTCAGGCTTGACGTTGTACTCCAGTGTTCACAGAACTCAGTGCAATACTCGTAACACATCATTTATTGTAGGTTGACAATAACATGTATCAGCCAAAGGAAGAGACAGTAGAGACTCCAGGAAGGGTCCAAACATGGAGCTTCTGGCTGTCCTCTCCCTATGGAGTCATAGACAGTTCCTGCTTGTTACACTGTGTGACAGTACATGTGAAATATTACTAATAGAGAGTCTGCCAGAGCCTTGGTGTTCAGAGTTTTCATTGGGGCTCTGTTATATAAGTATGATTGATTTTTTTAATGTGTATTTTGTCAGACTGTAGGTCTGTTAGTACTGTGTGACCTAAAACCCTCACTCTAAATTACATGACCCAAAACTGTTAAATGTGGCTGTCTCCAGCCAACAGAGAGACTCCCATCAGGTGTGACAAAGATTATCTTTTAGACATCACTTTGGCCAAGGCCAATTTTTTTTACTATACACTAAATAATTAGTTGCTTAGAAACATTATGTTCCTAGGCTAGTAGAATACCACTTGGTGTGATTCTTATGTATTTCTCTTGAGTATATTGTGCTTCACAGATTTCATATGGAAGCTAAACAGAAATATGAAATGTTTTCTATTTGTTGGCAGATTGGGGTGCTGGAAATTGAATTCAGAGCTCATGCATGCTAGGCAACTGTTCTAGTGCTCTGTTGTATCCCCAGATCTTTTACTTTTAATTTTTTAAAAAATTTTAAGACAGGAGCTTCCTAAATTGCCCAGCCTGGCCTTGAGTTTGTGTTTCTTCTGTCTTGGCCTTCCGAGTAGTTGGGATTGCAGCTGTACGTTCCCACATCCAGCCTGGAGTTCCTAATAATTAAATATTGATTATGCATCGCTTAGTAGGAGCATGTGTCTAGGACACCTAGTCTTGTCAGGCCATTAATGTTGGACATCAGCAGGCAGGATGGTAGACTGGGAAGCCCACTGCAGCAGAGGTGTGGCCAGCATTGAAGATAATCCAAGTCTTACATACTGTGTCCCCTTGGACAAGTCACCTAGTCTCTCTCAGCGCAAGTTCCCAGAGTCTTTAGAAGGATAGCCTCTCCTAAGGCTGTTAAATAATGAAAACACTGAGCTACAAGGTGCTATGTTGATTTTATTTGCGTAGTTGGTCAGTATTTTTATATATTTGGTCTTTTGTGGATCCTATTCCATGAGTTAAGAACATTTCCTGGGCTGGAGGAATGGCTCAGAGGTTAAAGCACTTGTTACAAGTGCTAGGTACCCACGTTCAATTCCCCAGCACCACTTAAACTGAGCATGGTGGCACATGCCTGTAATCCCAGCACTTGGGAGCCTGTAATCCCAGCACTTGGGAGGCTGAGACAGGAGGATTGCCATGAGTTCAAGCCCAGCCTGGGCTCCATAGTGAATTCAAGACAAGCCTGGTTTATAGAACGAAACCCTGTCTCAAAACAAAACCCAAAAAACAATATTTTTCTTTATTTACTTGAAAAATTCACTTCTTATGTTTTAAGATTGGGTTTAAACATTTTCTTTGAAATGTTTCTTGGGTGACATCAGGGGTAGGTTTGTTCATACTTTGTGTCTCTCTGTGGGTAACATATTGTGTTTTATTTATTATCCATACCTACCTCTGGCCAGATCAGTATGTCCTGCCTTGGAAAGTATGTATATTGTCTATGAAATACAGTTTACAAAAAGAACTCTACTGTGTTATCAGAATGCTTACAGTATTTGGGAATTCTAAATGACCAAGGAAGACGTGAGATTTTTATATTTATTAAAATAGGTTATGAGTTGAAAAAAAGTTGGGGGCAAATATAGCATGTGCTGGGAATGTGTCTTATTTTTCATTTTATTCCTGGCCTTTCTCACAATGCCTGGCACTTCCTGAGTACCCAGTCACTGGGTGGGGAACAGAAGAAGGAGGTGTTTGCCTAAGAAAAGTTTGGCCTTAAAAATCACTGAGCTTTCTTCTTGTTTCTCTGTTCCTTTTGCTTAAAGAAGATGTAGTTTTGTGGTTGATAAGTCAAAATTGAACACAGCTGAAGACTTTCCATAAATGCCCGTGAAGAATTTTCATGGGCTATGCAATCTGTACTTTTTAATCCCTTCTGGTTCGGTCATATCTGGAAATTTGATTGTTGTCTGAAGGAGCTTGAAAGGAAGAGAACAGTATTTCTTTGGATGTTCTCTTTCACTCCAGGGAGCCATTTGGATGAAAGGAATTCCTTAGGACCAGGGTACCTTTCTCTTGGGAAATGCCGGCCCAAGTCTCTGTGGGGCTTTGTTTGTTTGAGAAGATTCGTACTATGATACCATAGCACTACCTTCTTTCCAACATGTTCTGTACTATATGTTGTTCATATATATATATATATATATATATATATATATATATATATATATAATATTTGTGATTGAGCCTAGGGCCTTCACATTGAGCTATAGCCCCAGCCTTTAATTTATTTATTTTTTTCTTTTGATTTTGAGACAGGATCTCACTAAGTCTCTTAAGTTGCAGAGGCTGGGCTTACACTTGGGATCCTCCTGGCTCAGCTTCTCAGAATGCTGATTACAGGCTTGTGCCCCTGGACTCTGCTATATTACTTATATTTTAGACTGGCTTCTTTCTGAGCTTCCTTTTGAATAGGGTCTCGCGCCATAGGACCAGGAGTTCAGGCTGATCCTGAACTTACCATGTAGCCCAGGCTGGCCAAGGACTCATGGCAGTCTTCCTGCCTCAGCCTCCTAAGTGCTGGGATTACAGGTGTGTGCCATCATGCCCAGCTGGTGTTCTGCTGGGGAACCCAGGACTTTATGCTTGCTAGGCAAGTGGTTTAGCCACTGAGCTATGCCTCTAGGCCCTGGCTTTGGTCTTCATCGGCATATTTCATTAAGATTTTTCGAGTGAGATTCCAAGCTCTTTTTCTTTCTTATTAATTATTCTCAAGCGTTAACAAAATAGAAAAATTTCTTCTACCTTTGAAATGAGCTAGGTAAAATTATTTATGTGTAGTGGTTAAAAATATTTATCAATCTTTACCCTGTGTGAGGAACTTGGATATTTCCTGAATAAACTACAAAACAGTCTGAGATACATATAATTACCTACTTATATTTTGAGAAATGAAAAAATGAATACTGACATGTAAAAATAAATTGTTAGAGGTCACAAAAACAAGAAAAGGACTATATATGATAGTGGCAGTTGCGGTTTTATTTTGAACGAATATTACTGTTTTAAAAGGTGAACTGTCCAGAAAAACATGTTTATGTTCTGTTTTTCTTCTAGATAATGGCTCTGGATCTGGAGAAGGAGGTGAGTTTCAAATACTTTTTAATGGGCATTTGTTTTCTGGGTTTCACTTTTTAATGACTTCCAGATGTAATCCATACATTATGTGATTCACCCACTTAAAGTGGACAACTTAGGTTTTCCTTAAGCTCATCCACACAAGTGATTTGAGCTTGGGTGCTAGAATTTTTATAATTCTCTTCTATCCCTTGATTCCAGATTCCAGGCCTGTTTTTGATCATAGGAATTTTTAAGTCACAGAGTTAAAAAACAACTATGGAGTGAGTTGTGATAGCAAAAGAGAAGTTGGAGGAACAACTCTGGTAGAATTTAGAGTTTAATTAAATTCTAAAAGATAGTTTGGTTTTGATTTTACTTATAAATACATGAATTAATTATTCCTGATATTTAAAATTATCTGGGGTCTGGGGGTGGAGCTCAGCAAGTGCAGAGTGTGCCTAGTAAGCACAGGGCTCTGGGGTCTACTCCTCAGCACCATATAAGCTAGGTATGGTGGCATACTCCTATAAACACAGCATTTGGGAGGCTGAGGCAGGAGCAGTGTCATGAGTTCAAAACCAGCCTGGATTACAGAGGAAGACACTGTCTCAAAAAAAAGTAATAGCATATGATAGAGTTTAAATCATAGGGATTGAGAATGATTGTTCTATTGTTTACTGAAGCTGTAGTTCTTCCCTTCTACTATGATGCAAGGTAACATTTGAGGTCCTAGTAATATGTAAATGATATGTAAATACATGTAATATGTAAATACATGTGCTGGAAAGTGTGCTCTGTTGTAAACTGTAGCCATGGTCTTTTCAGCACCAAGTGAAACTTTGATGCCAGGTTACTTTTCACCTCCATTTCAAAGATTCCTAAAATTTCAGAGTTGGAAGGCACTTGAAAAGACAGCTAGAGAATATAACAATAATAAGGAAGAAGTTCAAGGATGGCAATTTTAGCCTAAAAAGAAAATGATTGAAGCTGTTGAGCAATAGAATTTGATTTAAATGGGCTTGAAGCAGAAGCTTCGCGATGTGGGAGGGATCAGATCATGAATTCTAGCTCTTAGATCAAGAGAGCATCGGAAGAGTTCATGTGGTTTAGCCCCTGCAGACAGGTTTTCAGTGAGTAAATAATCATTGTTCCTATATTTAAGAGGTGAGAATTGATGTCCAAATTTATTAATATAACAGAGTACTGGATGCCTTGCCTGAGGATATTTTTAAATTTAATTTTATTTTAATTCTGGTGTTTCTTTGTGAGTCCTCAGAATTACTTTGGATTATGATCTCTGGAAACCATTTTCGGAGCATATGTGGAAATGTAGGAGAGTGTTTCTTCTTAAAGTGCAGGTGGATGCCAACAGTCCAAAGACTGGAAGTTTCCTCGCACTCCTGTACTGTTTGAGACCTCCCGAAGCCCCACAGGGAAATCTCTTGAGTCAGCCAGCCCCTAAGTGGGTCTCAGAACTGAATTCCCTGGTCAGTTTGAGATGATCAGGGTAGGGTCCTTTCTAGTTGAGACCCACACGTGCAGGTGCAGGATCCCTTTACGTACAACATGTGAGCTGGGTAGTGCTGGGAGGGGAGAATGCTAACGTTTTTGATTTTTAATTTTTTTTGGCTGGGTCACAAGAGATCCATATACTTCTGTTATAGGTATTTTTGGCGGTATTGAGGTTGAAAAGGAAGAACATTCTTTATGAAGAGGTTCTTTGTTAAACTTTGGAAACCAGTATTTCTGTTTATTCTGGAATTAGTTTTTATTAGAAAGCCAATTGTGAAACTTAGGTGAGGAAAAGATGAAGGTAACATTGTGCTGTGTTCACACGCTTACCTACTAGCCAACATGAACAGGCTTATCGCAGTAGAAGGGTGTCTTAGGCACCTTCCCATTGCGGGGACACAATACTGGTCACCCACAAGTTAAGGGGGGAGAAGTCATTTTAGCTCACATTTCAGAGGTCCTAGCCCATTTGTGGCTGGCTGGCAGTGGTGGCACAGTGTAAGGGCCTGGAGAACAGCTGTTCACAGTGTCAGAGAGGAAGGAGAGGTTGGGTAGAAGCCAGGGCAAGATTATATACTAACAGGTCATACCCTCAGTGCTCTGTCTGTCCCCCCTGACCAGGCCTGTTTATTCTACTTCACCCCTATAATGTACTTGTCTTTCAAATACATGAGACTTTTGGGGGACATTCCAGATGCACACAGTAACAGAGGGCAACCATGGAACTAAATAGATTGCCTTATGAAAACATTTTTGTGGTCCTGGCGTTCAGAATTATTACTTGTTTTTTCCTTTCCTTTCTCATTTAGTATTACATGGTAATTCTTTTAAAGAGCAGTTAGCTATCAAACCCACCATATTGCTTGTGCATGCATGCTTTAAGGAGCTATCTTGCTAGTGGCCATGCTTGAGCCGTGGAATACATTGTGTTTAGCGTTAGCAACGTTCTTGGATGATTCAGCATTGATAGGTTTTTGAAAGTGACTGTATTCAAGAGCTTGGACACATTTCCCCCAGAAAGATAATAATAGCTGCTGAAAACATGAAGTGTGTCTGGAAAGGATCCCGGCTTTTGACTGAAAGTTTAACTTTTCTTTTTAAACAGAAGAGGAAGGGTCAGGGGCAGAAGCTCACAGAAAACACTCTAAGTGCGGCCCTTGCAAATACAAAGCCGAGTGTGATGAAGATGCAGAAAATGTAGGGTGAGTTGATGGAGGGAAAGGGCGGGCGTGTTCCCTTGGAGACAAATCTCAGTGTGGCATCACTCACCTGGTCCTTTATACTGTGTGTGCGATGTATGTTTAATGCTAGCCTCATGAACTTTTCTCTTAAGTTGCTATAATATTATGACACTACTTAAGTAAATTTACTGTGTTTTAAAATGAGAGTCCGTCTACAGTTTTTGGGTTTTACATGTGTTTCTTT
>PVKB01007378.1:0-36541 GCA_004027205.1 Ctenodactylus gundi | reverse complement strand
TCTCTCGGTCTCTCTCTCTCTCTCTCCTCTCTCTCTTTCTCTCCTTCTCGCCTCTCTCTCTTTCTCTCTGGTCCTTAACTCAATATGAAGACTCAGCTGTCCTTGAACTCCTGGATATCCTGACTCAGCTTCCTGAATGCTGGGATTTCAGGCATGCACTATTATGTGATGCAGGGGGAATCGAAGCCAGGTCTTCATGCTCCCTAGGGAGCCCCTCAGTAGTTACTAAGCACACATCTCCCGTCTCTCTCCTCTCCCCCCGTTTGCCTTTTGCTTTGTTTCGTTGGTATCTACTGTTGAGTGACAACCAGTCAAATCCTCACCTAACAGTTCCCGGGTTGGGTTGTGATTATTAATCCCCCACGGCTGTTAACATCGCTGTCCTTTGGGCAGGATATTTGTGGTAATTGGCACCTGTTATAGCAGAGGGAAGTTGTACAGGTGTGGAAATAGGAGAGAATGGGGTTTGATTCCCACCTTTGCCTCTCGCTTCCTGCGTGGTTCTAGGCTGCTCCAGGCGATCTGTCTAAACTGGTTCTTCCTGTGTAACATAAGGGGATGATCACAGCTTGGAGGTATCACAGTCTAGTCATTATGTTTCTAATAAAAAAGTCGCCACTCTGAAGCTGCAGAATAGACCCTCCTCATTTTGGCCTTCGTTGAAAAATAATTTGATGAGTAATTATAGATGTTATTAAGGACAATTAAGCAGTGTGGAACATTTGAAAATCTTTACGAAGTGTTCAACAAAGCGTTCATATATAACTTGGAAATCAGACAAACATGAAAAATGGATTGTATAATTTTGAACATGGAAACACACTTCATTTAGTACATTGTGAGAACAATGTGTTGTACCCATGGACACTTGCATACACAACGTGTGTGTGTGTATGTGCGTTTATTTCTGTCCACTCTTTATATTTTTTTACCTGTAGGCATATTTTTGATCTATTTGACTTGGTAAATTATTCTGGTATACATTAATTGGGTATGTCAAAATTTGAAAAACACCTTCAATGTAGAATACCTGAAATTGAGGTGATAGCTATGTCTGTATATTCTCAGGAGAAAATTGTGCAATTGGCTTGACTGCTTTCAGTGTTTCATAAGCTTTTTGCATTATGAAAGAATTGTTTTTAATTCTGTAGAAAGATGATTCCACTGAAATGCCTTGATCTTACTCCATAGAGAAAGATTGGAGGAAAAAAAGTGTGTGCCTCATTAACGGTACCCCTAACAATGTGTGTCTTTGTGGGGGTGAGAATTGATGTCACTTTTGGCAACTACACAGCTGATACTGTTCTGTGACATTGCATCATATCCAGTACATGCCTGATAGAAAACCCTTTTCCAAGTGGTAAACAACCCTTCGGGAGCCATTCCTGCCAAAGCTATGTTTTACTATCCAACAGGAAATTAGCAAGACAGTCCTTTTCTCTTTCCTTAAAAAAGTGTCTTTAGTGATGTGTTATTGTTTGAGCTATCTGAAGATGTGCTGTCCGTTCAAATCATTGGAGTTAAATTGTTGATTTTTAGAAATCGTGATGATCTCATTATACTTTTATCATACAATGACTATTTCATACAGCAATTAGGCCTTGGGAAAGTCGTTTCAAGGCCCAAAGTGAACCCAGCGTTTTGACAAAGTCCTCTTTTCACGATGGCAGTAAAACATTTTGCCCATTTGCAGGTATTTCAAGTATCAAATTGGATGAATCTTTTTAATTTTCTTGCACTGAATTGAGTTCAAGTGAATGTGATAGGATTATTAGGGCAGCTAGTGTCTGGAATAACAATGATGACTTCTAGAGGGAGCCAGCAGGGCTGATGTTATTGACACACAGGGATGCTTCAGACCCTCCATTGTCAGCAGGAAGCCCTGCTCTCTGATCCCTCAGTTGAATCCTTTACAGTACCTACCTGTTTTACTTCAAAGGCACTAAATGCATCTTTCCAATCAATACTCAATTATGCAAGACAAAGAATGCTGATTAAGTAACTCTAAGTAACTCTCTCTACCTGCCAGGGCGCCTTGGTTAGTTCTTGACGCCCACCTGTGCTTGAGTACCTGCCCATTACGCTTGTTGAGCATGCCCAGTTAACTTGCTGCAGAGGGTCTCCAGTGCGTGTTCCTCAGGTTTCCTCTGGAAGTGCCTTTCTCTGCTCTGTTCCTTGATTTTTTTTTTTTTTTGACTCTTGTTACCCTGGAAGCCAAAGCACATTCTCTGTGCTTTTACGTCACTTACTACCTTCTTATATGGACTATAGAACCAGTCAGTTGCTTTGTTTAAATTCCGTAGTATGTACCTGTATCAGTCCCACTTCACCGTTTCTCCATATACCTGGGAGGTTTCGTTATGTCTCTTCTTTGACAAGGCTGAGTAGATATTTTTGTTTAATAACTGAAGCATCACTCTCAGTTTGTTCCACTGGAAATTGACTTAAAATATTATTCACTTTGGCCTCCACTACCAGGCAGGTATGAGGATATTCTTAATCTTTCTAATTTAAAAAGTATACAAGGAGAGTGGGAAAGCCCTTGTTACTTGGACAAGATACATAGGTGCACAAAATGCTCAACTTCATTGTAAACCTTAAATTTTGCACTTATACATATCAAGAAAATGGGAAAAAAAGTAAAAAGTTAGGTCAACAACTAGGCTCTCTGAACTGGGGGACTTATATTAATTGGACTCTGAAGAATTTGCTACTGTGAATAAAATTTGTGCTTGTTTAAAATACATGGAGGGTATAGCTGTACCTATCTTAGGTGTCTTAGGAAAACTCTAAAACAGAATAAAATATTAAGAGAATAGTTAATAAATGGGTTGTAATCATATTCACAATGACTTAATTTTTATACTTCTGGAATTCATTTTAGAAAGGTATATGTTAAGAAATTAAGCTTACCTTTAACTGAAATATAACAGAAATTGTAACTAAAATTATAAGCAATGTTGGAAATTGCAAAACTTGTCTATTTTGTACTGTTTAAATCATGTTAAATAGGTTTTTAAATTTTATTTAGAATTTAATTACAGTATAAAAAATGAATAACTGAAGATTTGAAGTAAGGTTTATATATCTACTCTTTAAAAAAGTAATATTTAATGTTTTATAATGTATATATATATATATTTGTGATACGTAATTACATTCATCATGGGGAATTGGCATATATACTTGCTGCATATTAATAACTTTACTTCGTCTTCCCTTCCGTGTCCTCCTGTATCTTCAAATCCCTTTCCCGTCTCTACAAAGTTTGCTTAAAAGGATTAAACCTTAAAATAATTTTTAAAAACTTATTTTTGGTGGAAAACATAAAAACCGTACATATTAATCTGACATGTAGGATTTCAATTTGTGTCTCTGTGTTTCTCTATTGTGTAACATTTAAATCTGCTTAAACTTTTAGAAATTTCTTTAACGTTTTTCATCTTATCATTTTTTTTAGCAGTATAGAAATGAGATACAGAAAATTCAAAGTAAGCCTTACATACCTTAGTCATTTTTGGAAGTCTGAATTCTGGGATACATAAAAATAATCACATTTAATCATTTTATACATTGGACTACTCTTTGCTGTGCATCTATTATGGGTTAGTAATGAGTAAAGGTCCTTGGGGTACAGTCGTGAACAAAAAGAAGACTCTCTTCTTTTATAGAGTTTTTTTTTTTTTAAACAAGGTCTCTCTCTGTAGCCCAGGCTGGTCCTGTAGAGTTTATATGTGTATATAAATTTGGCATTATCCAAGGCACGATGGATAAGAGGCAATTTATGAGAAAATGTTGAGCCTAAAATTTAACTTTTAACAAACTAGTGATTATATATATATATATATATATCTGATATATATAACAAATTAGTGATACATATATATATCCATATATATGTTTATATATATATATGGACTGTTAGTGTATGTTGTGGCATTCATTAGGGAGTAGCTTTGAAAGATAAAGTGTAGGTAATTTGATTTACTGTCTGGAAGAATTGAGCATATAGTCTGTTAGTTGCAAACATAAGCTCTGCTAAAAATGATTTTCTCTGAAAGGTTAAGTTTTAATTTAAATATTTAATTTATAGTTATCTAATTTTTACATAATTATATATGTTTAAACAAAAAATAGTTTTTCTTCTTGGATTTCTTCCTTTTCCTTCTTTTCTGTATTGATACTTACCAGCTACCCCCGGCAGCTGCTCTCAATGAAATTAAAACATTTTAGACACGAAGTGCGTATTTCTCCACTTCCCTTTTGTCCTTATGTTTGCATTTAAGACTCACTGACACAGTTTTCTCATTTTTTAGAAATACTGTGTTTTACTGTTTTTTTTTCTTTCTTCATCCTGATTTTAACACTCAATAATGAATTGTGACAATGTGTGTAAGTCAGCCAACATAGCACTGTGTTTTTCCCCCAAAGCCTCATTTTTTTTTTTTTTTTTTTTTTTTTTTTTAGTAAGTGTTTCATGTCTGTGGCGAGGTGGCACATTTTCAGTTTTCACAATATTTGCCACAGGCACGTTGCTTATAGGCTTTGACGCTACCAATATCACTGAAGTTAATTATCCTTACATGTGTGCCTCTAAATAATTCTGCATCTTTGGAGGATATTCCAAAGTGTGAGACTGATAGGGTAAACGATTTGAATCTTAAAAATTTAAAAGATGTTAACTGATGGACTTTAATAAAGGTCTACAATTTTCTGTTCCTGATACTATGTGGGAATATTTCTTTGCATGTCCTCAAGGGAAGTAGGGTGGGATAGTTATAAAGTGATTATAGTCAATTTGAATTTTCCTCATGACTTATATATTTTAACTTTTGATATGATTTTTAGCCTTTTAGATATTTTTGGTTCTGTGAATTATCCAATTGAAATCCCATACTTACTTTTTGTTGGATTGCCTGTTCCATTTTCAATCTGTAAATATATTTTATACATCATTCATATCAACCCTGTGTTTTTTCTGCATTTGGAATGGCTTTTACTCTGTCACTTGCTTTGAATTATTAATTTTTCATAAAAGATTTAGATTTTTTTGTAAATGTATCTATTTTATGGCTCTCCCATGTTGATTAAAAAGACTTTCTTGTCCCTTAGATTTCTTATTTTTGTAGCATTTTTTCAGATATGTCATCTTTTAATTTAAAAAATGTGTAGGTCTGGTAGATAAGGATTATAACCAAGCGCATGATTTAAAATCAGGTACTCTTAAGTACCTCCTGTTGGAGGGGCAGTTGTTGATAGCAGTATTGAAAACATAATTTATCATTTTTCTCACAGAGCTTAACTAAACGTGTTAATTGAAAATAATCTCTCTTTTATGGCACAGAACCTCCCTGCATAAATACTTGGCCAAGTTGTCATTCAATAAATAAGTTCCTCCAGTTTTCCTTGAGTTTTAAAAGGAGCATGGGGACCACAGAGGAACTCTCAAATGGCCACTGTTTTTTGAGATGTAGCTTTCAACCCTGAGCAGAGCAATGGGTTTAGAAATTAAAGAGACAGAGTCTGACAGTCTTCTGACGGTCAGCAGTGCTGGGATTTATTTTCTCTGAAATGAAATTAGGAAGCTAAACCAAGTGATCTTGATAGCCATTTCTGGTCATGAACCATGGCTGTCAGCTGTCCAGTCTCTTGCATTGCCCAGATATTTAACATTATTTATTTCAAAATGAAAAAAAAAAACAGAATACTCAAGAGCAGTATTATGAACCTGAAGGAATATGAATAAATGAATGGGTAGATAGAAATCAACACATCTGGAATAAAAGTGAAAGGAGTTTTGTGATCGAGTTCATTTATCCTAATTTCCTGTGTCTCACTCTTGGTTTTGAGTTATGTTTGATTTTGCTGTGGTTTGCATCTCTGGGCTGAAGTTTCTTACTGGTATCTTTCTTCTCTGAATTACGGTATGGAACATGGGTTAGAAAGCTAATTTTAATGGAAAAGGCGAGCCACTTTATAGCTTAAAATGGATAACAAATTACTTAAGAAAATGGATGTCATGATGTTTTGCAGGTAAACATTTGAACATTCACTTCTCCTTTACTCTAACCTTGAACTTTCTGTAAGAGATAGTCATAGTTTTAATTACAATATAGTATGAGTAGGGTGCCGAACTGTTACATTTACTGTTCCTGACTTAGTAGTTATTTGATGGTGTTTTGGGATCAAATTAATAGTAATTAGCGTAATCAATTTATTTTAGTGCTTTATTTTTGTGTTTCACAGTGAAACACTGAAGTTATTTTTTGGAAAACAATTTAAAAGTACTCTGCCTCTTTAATGTCACATTAATTTATGATTAGGCATCACAGATACCTTTACAGGTATATTTTCTTCTAATTTGTACCTAATGAAGACTTTTCAAAATGAGTCATTGAGATGAAAAATCTTTGTCATGCAAAACTACTGAAACTCTACACAGAAATAAGTTGAAGTCTGTATAAATGACAGTTTGTGATAGTCTGTCATGTTTGAATTAGGAAAACAAACTCAAGATGTCAGGTAGACAGACAAGGCTTCCCTGTCATGCAAAACCATAATACCACTCAAAAATATCTTTAAGTGCATACAACTCATGAGAATCATAATGTGCAAATCCTGTCCTCACAATGTCTTGGTTTTGGTGAGTTTACCAGTTTTTAAACACCAATTATTATAATAATTATTATAATATTAATTATAATATATAATTAATATTACTATAATTATTTTCACCCCCATTTCCACTATCTGGTGTGTTCTTAACACATTCTTCCATATTGTTCATCCACTGTTCATGAGTGCACGGGCAACGGATGGCCCATGTTGGACTATGTAGTCCTTTGAGGCGGGAAGTATAATGCCATTTGAATTTTATTAGAAATAGGCTATCTCACAGCTAGCCAGAAAATAACGTGATAGTGGTCCATGTATTCTTTTTAATGTTTCAAAAGAGTAGGCTTCTTCTTTTCTCGATAGTGTGACATACAAGTTCAACACGCTGAGCAGTCACTATATGCCAATTAAGTGTCCAGTAGTTGTGCCCACAACTATTTTAAATTTGGTTATTATAGTTTCTTAGCTTCATCAAAATAACTTGTTTCAATTTGTTGCTACAACAAGAACATGTCTACAAATTGACAAAACTTATTTCAGAATAGATAAACTGATACACATGGACGTGGGTTACATTTTCTAATAGTATAACCGGATTGACTCAAGACATTTCAGCCAGGCATTTTTCTTTGAACTGGATTCTCTCTCCTGTAGCGCAGGAGGATTTCAGCCAAGGAACTTAATTAGTGCCAGATTAAGATGGCCCTGGCAGGTGGCTGGTTCAGACTCTCTCTCCCCTCTGTTTGTTAAAGCCTCATGGTTGGAGAAGGGCTTGAGTAGTCTTGTCTAACTGACAGCTGTCAACTCTTAATGGACCATATGCAGTGATGGTAAAGTTGCCATCAGTTGTCAATGAACCATATGTAAATGGTGAACAGAGTGACAGATGAATAGTTAGAAGCAACAAAGGACTTTCATTGGTGGAAGAAACGATTTTAAGAAAGAGTAGTTAAAAATAGGTTGTGAGAACCACGTCATGGTCATTGTATTCTGCTCTGTTTGTCTTGTTATCTGTTTAATAATTTAAAACATATACACCAATGGAAAGATGACTGTCTTAGATCTTGTAATTAGCCTGACATGGGAGACTATAAATGTCCCAGAAACTTGGTTTTTCAGTTTCCTTAATGAAAAAGGACGATTAATAGTTAATTTATCACTAAGTACAATTATCTTGAAAACTAAAGCTACTGAAGTGAGGGACAGAGAACGCAGAAATACCCCTATTCCCTGAGAGATTCATTTTAAATTTTATAAAATGTGACCAGTTACAGAAGACTTCAGATCTGCCTTGAAAAATTCATTGAACATACGTTAAGGGTGTTGACCTCAGAAGAAAGTTGCTATATATAATGTTATTTTTATTTTTTCTTGACTCTAATTTTGAGTACCATTTTGGAGGAAAAGCATGTGTATACCATGAATACATACTAATAAAAATAGTTTAGGAAAAATGTGACACTATTTAGAAGAAAAATATCATATGTATATCTCATAATCTGTGTGTACTTAGGAGTTGGAAATTATGGCATTGGCTTGCCTTGCTTATTAGTCTATGAGGTTAGAGTTTCAGTACCCAAATGCTTCCTTATGACTTTTTCTGTGTCTTTAAAATTCAGAGCCATGTGTCAAAGTCTAGTGATAGCTCTGAGTTACTTTCCTAGAAAAACCCTGCACAGCAAGAAAATACAGAAGGAGAGTTTTTAAGTAGGGTGGCGGAAGATAGAGGAAATTACCTAATAGTTTACTGAAAGGAAAAGGTACAGTTCACAGCATGTATTAGATATCAAATAAATTTGAGTAAAAAAACATAGAGCAGGACATGTTTATCTTTAAATAACTTCTACGTTTCTGTCTGTATTAGAATATCACAAGGCTCTGATAGCTGACAGTGAAGTGATAGTTTTGAATTGAGAGTTCGGAGACAATGATTTTATAGGTGCTTTTGCCATGAAAACTTATTTTGTGATGCTTGCTAAGTCATACAGAAAATTGGTCTTTAGGCATCTGTATAAGTAAACTGGGGATCACAATGTTTCCATTTTTCATTTATGTGTGGGGTCGTGTCTCAAGCCTGCAAATCCTACAATTCAGGACCAATGGGATCTTTACAAATATGTTGTTCCTTTTAAGGAAAGATAATGTATAATAGAAAGCACAATATATTTGCAAATGGAGTCAAATAACGTTTAGTATGCTTGTTGCAGAGTACTTTTCAGGCGTATTGTGCCTTTGTCCACACTGGAAGAACTCTAATTGGTATTTTAAACTTTAGGAAAACTTTCAGTGCAACTGACAGGTTTTCAAAAGGAAGAAACTCCAATACATCAAGAAATCACTGGCCTTTTCAAGTAATCATTTCCATGGTAGCGTTAAGAAGAGAAACTTATTTCAGATGTAGTAATGTCATCATTTATTTTTCAGGGAATCATTGCCTAAGTCTCTATTAAAAAAGTCAGAATGCTTTTAACTTGATTCTGAAGTGTGTTGGATTTCCGCAAAGTGTTCTAAAAATATTCCCCAGTTTTACTATTTATGTAAATACAGTGATCATATGCACAGCATTCACCAATTTAATGATATCCTATATCATTAATTCAGATCAAACTTACTGATTTTTCCTGTTTTACTTCAGAGCATCATGCTTTTGTTCTGGAAATGAAAACTATAGCCTTAAAACATTCAAATGCAATTGCGACCTAAACAGTATTCTAGTTGACATTTTGTCAATTTCATAAGAAAAAAGGGGGAATTTATAGAACATCGCCTGTGTCTATCGCTGTCGACAAATAGCCATCAGCACTAGCTTTTCTCAGATTTTAATTTCTTGTGAACTCCTCCTCCCCCCCTTGTTTCTACTGGATTCACTGGCTTTCCTGTCTACTCAAGTTTCTACGTGCTTTGGAGAACCTTAGCAGTAAGTAATGGAGGCTATGTGCCTTGTTTAATAGTAGAGATGGGAAACTGGGATATGCAATTGGATGTCCAGATACAATGTTGGCAGTCACTTCTGTGTTTTCATGATTCAATAAGCAACACTTTTGTGAAATGTACCCTAGTATAGTACCAAATACTCCATATATATATATATATATATATATATATATATACACAAATATATATAAATATATATATAAATATAAATATATATATAAATATATACACACACACATACACACATATACACACACACATATATATATGCATATTTCTTTCATACACTGAAATGACTCTATCCATTGTTTGTTTAACCATGACGTGTAATTTTACTTTCACATTTCATTTTCCTCAGGTGACTAACTATATCTTCTTTTATTCGCTAGAAATTTTTCTCATACCTTAAGCAATTAGAGTTCCCATTATTTTTCCTCTTCATGTTTCAAATTTTGGCACATTCCCCTAGAATAGTATTACTTCCACAGTTGTTTCCACCGTTGTTCAATAGTTTATGAAAAATACACGTACTCACATATATACAAAGTGTCTCCGTTGGGGTAGGAGTAAGTTCCAAAGATGCAGGTGCAAATCAAAAGGGGAAGATCCCCTCTCCCAAAGAGCTTGTATTCAGGTGGTAAAGTAGAACTTACAGTGGTAAAAATGAGTAATAAACCATGAATCTAAACATTACAGTAGATTACCATTAAGTATAACCTTATGATGGAAAATGTTTACGTGAGATTTCTCTGGATAGATCACATGTGAGTGCAGACATGGAGAAGACAGAGCCAGAGAGGAGAAGTTGTAGGGAAGACACAGTCTGTACAAGGTTCAAGTTGGTAAGTTAGAGTAACAGTGAGGAGAGTTGGTTGACTAGATCATGGCAAGGAAGAATGACCATGGGGCATTGCGGGGATGGACAGGTATTCAGAAGCCAGACTGTGTTGGGCATTGGTAATAAACTTGCATTTTGTTTGAAATATAACAGGAATCCACTGAAAGGGTGTAAATAAGGCTTTTGACCTGATTTTAAATTTGCCACTTTGCTTTTGGAAAATATTTTGTGGTGAGTTTGAGGGAGAATAGTGAGGTAATGTTGGGAGGGTATTAATATTTGCTATGGGAATTATAATGTGATTGCCTAAGATTGTGATATTGTAATTTGAGGGAAATTGAAAAATTCAAGATAATGTGTTAGTGATAGAGCCAATGGAACCAGTGGAGAGACTGTTCTGTTTGTCATCACGTAGAGTTATTTAATTGTATTTGGTAAGCCTATCCACAGTGCCCACTAAAGATTTGAATTAGGAATGGGGAAATTAGGTGTTCAAAGGAAATTTATATTATACAAAAAATTACAAAGCCAGTTCAGTTAACCTTAATATTAAAATTATTCAGGAATTCCCTTCAAAATGTTTGTAAGAGTTTCCAGAAAAATTACCAAAATTCTTTGCTTACATGGGCATTTTTATAAAGACAAACTATTAATAACTTGAAAACATTCTGTGTGTGTGTGTGGGGGGGTGTGTATGTGATACTGCAGATTGAGCCCAGGGCCTGTACACTGCACATTTTGAGACAGGGTCTCCAAGTCACTACATTGTTAAGGCTCAGCTCAATCTTGAGCTTCTCTGGCCTCAGCCTCCTGGAGTACTGGGATTCCAGGCCTGCACTGTGGATCTGTCCGTTCTTATTTTGTTACATCTTTGTTTACTGAAGATAAAAAACATTAAATAGAGAAAAGTAAAGAAAACACCTATATATTCTTTTGAGTTAGGCTTTAAAATAGGCACTGTGATACAAATATTAATAATACACATTTCCTATACTCAAGGATCTCATATTCCATTTGGGTGGCTTACAGCCACACAATAAGACAAATATTCCATCTTTGAGTTTCTGTCAAAGATGACCTTTGCACGAATGGATGTTTATCTTATCTGACTGTGGCCACAGGAATTCCAAAGCAAAGGACTGGCATAGTCTCCTGCACAGAAGTATAGAGCGAATTAAGATGATCTAGTGGGTACAGTTAATAGAATTTTGATACAGAAATAAGTGAAATAATTAAGAATTGAGAAATGAATAGCAGTACAGGCAACAAAGGAGCTGAAAAGCCCAGATTCTCGGGTAAACATTTTTTACGTATCTGAACCTGCAGAGTGCCATAGGGTTTTCCGTAGGAACCATGGCATTTTACATGCCCGCTGGCAATTCACAAGGGTCTAATTTCTCTCCATCCTTGCCATCACATGTTGTTTTCTATTTTAATAATAGCCATCCTCATGGGTGCAAATTGTCTGTCAAACATTTTAAACCATGCACTTGGTTTAACAACATGACATAAGATTTTTGGGACCAGATGCCCAATTCTGCCAGGGTTAATAATACAATAACAGTGGAAGAAAAGAGTTGTTTTCATTACGTAACTCATGTATCTAACAACTGTTTATTGTGCTATCTTTGTGCAAGGCACTTGTGTGGGCTATCGTGTATACATTGGTTTACAAAACAAATGCTGTTGAGTCCAGTGTGAGATGGGCATTCATTAAATAATTACATAAATGTGTAATGTGACCAAGGCTCTTTGGTGCTCATTCACTTGCCTTTGGCACTCTCTGGAACAAAGATTCTACTTGGAAGGTTTTTGTTTCTGGTAATGACAACATACTTGGCCCTTGCACAGGGTAAGCCTTTGTACACCGAAGCAGTCATAGCCCTGGGAGCAGCCTTCAAGCAATGACTGATTAGGAATGGTGGAAAATGCCTTAGATTCCTCGCTCAACGTTTGGGATAACTCAGAAATCTTCTCTACTTTGCCCAGATTTTTCTAGTGGGAGTAAGCTGCATTTTTGCCTGATAATAACTTACGTGATGTGACATCCTTTGGCTTGCCTTTGTTTTCTGTCTCCCATCTACTTCGAAATAATATTTCTTATGAAAAAACTACGTGCACCCACATTTTCCCAGTATACCTTTTAAGGAAACCCAAAGAGAGTGCCAAAGGCCAGTGAATGAACACCAAGGAGCATTGGCCACATTACATATTTATGATTACATTGAAACAGAATGAAAGGTATTCCAGCAGTGTATAGTTTTCCGTTGGGTTGCGTTTGGTTTTTGCTACATAAAACCTCAGCATTTCCACATTTCCGTATTTACAGCACATTCGCTTCCATGGGAAAAGCCCTTGGTGATCTTCTGAAAGCAATGTCCTTAATGTGGCCTTAGCAAGACTCAAAAAAATAATACAGATCATCTGGCTAGGTAGTTTTATTTTCTATGTACATTGAACAATTAGAGGTGTCGTCTAGCATGTGAGTATGATGCATGATTTCTGTTTTTTAGGAATTTGAAATTATCTCAAAACATATAAAAATAGGTGAATGAAATCAATATATAGTTGCCAAGAACATGGTGATGTAAATACTGTGTACCGGCAAGGAAGATGGGAGAAGAGAAAGATTAGCTTGCATACACAGGATCACTAAATTTAACACAGAGTGGGAAGTTAAACCAACTAGTCTGACTTCAGAGTTAATGTGTATAAAACACTATAATGAAAGAAGAGAATTGCTGCTTGTATCAGAACAAAAAGTAATGTTCTTAGCCTTGAATGAGGTCTATACTATAGATGAATGAAAAGAGAATGTAGTGGGATTGTGGGAGTGTGTGGATCTGGAGGTGGGGTTGTGGGGAGATGGCACAAAATGATAATGCTTTGAGAAGCAGTTTGAAAGTAGAAATTAAGATGGCATACCATGCGCATGTATGTGGGTGGAAGAATGAGTAGCAATTTGAATGTAGGCAATTTTGAGTAGGAGTCTAGTAGATGGTAGGTAGGAATGCAGATGGGGACAAGTTTCTAAGCAAGCGAGTTTGCAACACCTCAACATTTAAAATTAACATGACTTTTGACCCAGGCTATCTGCAACTAGGAACGCATTCTACAGTAGTACTTACACTGCATTGTTTGTAAGTAAAAACATTTAAAAAATCAAAATGATCTCCAAAGGAAGATTTTTTTGAGTTGTATTTTAGCATACTGTGATGTATTTAAAAAGCATTGAGGCTCATCTGTTTTTATTGACGTTGAGATATGGTTGTGTTTTACTGTAGAGTAGAAATGATCTGAATAATGTTTGTAATATGGTATTATTTGAAAATTTGTTGTGATCAAGTGAAGAAACTTTTAAGGTGTTTATGGTCTGGGTGCTTGCTCAAGTGCATGGGAAATGGTGGTGAACCTAACAGAATGCCCGTTTGTAAGACTTAACTTATGGGTCCCTCTCCTCATGGAACTTACATTCTAGAGAGGAGAAAATAAATGGAATAAAAAAATTACATAGGAAAATCAAATTATATTAAAAAGGAGAACAGATAAATGGGGTTGGAAGTACTGATGGGGTAATGGTAGAAATAGTCTTAAATGGAGCAGTCAGATTAAGCCTTGCTGAGAAGGTGAGATTTGAAAGACTACCTGAAAAGTGAAAGCGCAAAGAAAAAAGTATGTTTGTGGGAGAGGGAACAAGCATGGTTATAGCACGGGTCTTAAGGTGGGAACATGCCTGATACTCAAAAACCAAGAAAGATGGTATGGCTGGTGTGGAGGAAGTGAGGTATTAAGTGAGGGGAAGAGGAGGTGAGAGGGAGATATGGAATTAACTTAAGGTCTAGGTTATATACAGCAAGATTGTCCACAAGAAATATAATGCAAATTCCATATATAATGCAAATGTTTTGGGAGCCACTATGAAAAAAGCAAAATAATTCGGTAAAATTAATTTCAATAATATATTTAGTTTATGACAATATATCTAAAAGATCTTTTTAATGTGTACTAAATATGTAGTTTCTTTGGGACACAAGTCTCCCCATGTTGTTCAAATCGGCCACCAGCTTTTGATCCTCCCATCTCAGCTTTCTGAGTAGCTAGAATTACAGCTGTGTACTACTGGAGTTGGCTAATGTGTCAGTGTTCATAGGATATTTTATGCTTTGGTATTAAAACTGAAATATGATCTACTTCATTCATGAAAGCCTTCTGCAATCGGATGGATTTCATGTTTATAGAAGCCACAATGGCTAGATTCCACCAAATCAGGTAGCGTGTAGGTAAGGTGTTATAGATCACTTGTTAGAATTTTACTTCTGTGTGGAGACAAATGGTTATTAGGTTATAGAATTTTGAGCATTGTAGAGAAGTGACTTGGTCTCACTTTTGTTTTAAAGAAGAAAAACAAGAGTGAGAAGTTTCCAGGATAGCACTTCATAACTGGGAAGATGGCGTTTCCATCAACTGCTACGGTAGGTTTTGGCTACGGCAAGTCTGAAGGGAAACAAGAGTAGGGTTTTTATTATACATCCAAGGGAAGATATTTGATTTAAAAGTTGGATATATGTGTCTGATTTCGAGAAGGAAGCTTAGAGTGAAATCAGAGGTACTAAGTTGAGACCCAGCAGCAAAAAATAAAACTATTTAGAGTTCTGAGACTACATGATATCAAGTCTGTGAAGGTAGATCAAAAAGAAAACAGGTCAGATCAGTGCAATACCATTTTGGATGTACTCTCAACATATTGGTAATCATGGTTATCATGTTTCCTATTAAGTGGGGGTGACTTCAAGTCTTGGAAAACAAGGGAGATTATGTGGGATATGTATAATGTATCCCATACATATAGTATAGTCTATTTGTAGAAGTTTTGTCTGAAGGGATCATGTGATTTTAGCTCATGGGATGATTTGGTTCTGGAACGTCCCCCAAAAGCCTCATGTTTGGAAGGTTATTCAGTCATGGTAGTTAATTCATTGATTTTCTTTTTTTTTTGGTATTGTAAACAGTTGGTGCATGGTTAGAAGGGGTAGGTCACTGTCACTTGACCCAGAATAGGTGGATCACGGGGCCGTAATCCGGAAGGATATTTGCTAGCTCTGCTTTTCCTCATATGTTCTCAGCTTCTTGTCTCGCCTTTCTGTCAGGAGGTGTGGCCTCTTTGAAGGGTTATGTCACTGCTGCTTGATCTGGAAGGGAAAATTCATTTCCAAGATCCACCTTTATCTAGTTCTGCTTCCTGTCTCTCCAGATAGGTGTCTGACAAATACTTCCACTGCCCATATATGAATTGGGGCCTCCTGAAACGGTGAGCTAGAATAGACTTTTCCTGCCTTATATTGTAGGTGGTGGGTGTTTTTTTCCAAGCAGTGAAAAAGTGACTAAGATAGAAATTGAACCAGAGAAGTGGAGTACTTGCTATGGTTTTACCTCACCAAGTGGTTTAGAAGCATGTGAAACTAGTTTGCAGGAGGAATTCATAAAGTTCTGGAGGTGTTGGCTAGAGAAGGCCTAAAGACTGTAAGCTTAGCCTGATGGGACATTTTGATCCAAATTCAGAAAATCAAAATTCTTACAGAAGTGCTGATTAGAAAGGCCAGGCTCAAGGGGTTTCTAATGTACAGGAGGACCATCTTGGCGATTGGTCCAGAAATCATATACATTGTGCTTTGGCAAAAATCGTTGACATTTTGCCCCATCCTGAGAATTTACCTGAAAGTAAATTTTTAAGCATGATGTAGTTAATCTGTTGCAGAAAATTTTGATGGAGCACAGTGTTCAAGCTGTCACATGTGTTCTGTTTACACCTTTTACCCAGCTCTACACTGAAAAGCAGGAAAAAGTGGCAGAGGAAAATGATGTAAAGAGTTGGCAGTTTTGCTAGAGGGTGAGAGACTTAAAAGGTGAGAGAAAAGAGTGAATGGTTGTTAAAGAGATAGCATTAAAAATAAGTACTCTGAATCAGGACTACAGGAAAGATGCATGGAAGATACCTTGGGAATTAGCAAGACCTTGCCCTTTGCAACATCAGGGATGCAAAGGCAAAAAAAAAAAAAAAAAAATATTCTGAGCAGAGTTCCCAGGCTATGCTGTAGGGCCAAAGAAGGTGTTTGCCAGAGCTCGTGTATCTGGATTTCAGTCATCTGTTCACTTGGAGGCTGCTGTAGCCATGGTCCAAGGAGGCCAGATTGCCGCTCCAGCCAGTGGCAGATCTAGGCGTCATCCACATGGTGCTGGTCTCACAGACATTTACAGTGCAAAATTTGTGAGGTCAGAGAAGCTTCCACCCAGTTTTTAGAAGGAAGCCTTGGAAGCCAGGCAGCGTGCTTCTGACAGGGCAGTGACACAAAACTATAAAAGGGAAGCTGAAGAGGGCGTGGAGAACCCAGAAACTGGGAAACTCCAAGAAGAAAGCCACAGGTTGTGAACAGAGTCAGCCCCCCCCCCAAAAAAAAAAAAAAACTGTGAATGTTGCTACCAAAGGCGATGTCATAGTTGTGGAGTCACCTGTGGCTTTTACAGCCCATATCTTGCCACAAGTGCTGGTTATAGGATTTAATAGACCTCCAGGATTTGGGATTTGCTGTCCCAATTTTTAGTGTTATGGTTTGATTGCTTTCAGTCATCTTATTTCTCCCTTATGGGATGGGAATGTTTATTGTGTATCATTGGATGTCAGAAGTGTTTACCTTTTGATTTTCACAGGAGCACGCAACTAATAGTTTGTCTTGAGTCTCAGAGGAGACTTTAAATTTGAACTTTTTTAGCTGTGCTAGAGCTGTCAAGACTTTGCAAACTCTTAGAGATCGACTAAATGTGTTTTACAGAAAAAGATGGGCATGAGTGTTTTGGGGTTCACGGGTAGAATATTATAGTTTGGATGTGGGTTTCCACCCTCCCAAAGCCTTATGTTTTGAAGGTGCTTTAACCATAGGACTTAATCCATTAATTTTCTTTGCTCTTAAGAAGTACAGCCTGGCCAAAAGAAATGAATCCCTGGGGGTTTATCAGGAAGAAGCAGATCACTGGGACATGGTCTGCAATAATTTATGCTAGCTGCATCCTTCCCCTCACTCGTCGGCTTTCTATTTTGCCATAATGTGTACGGCTTTTCTCCACTCATCTCCACTGAGCTCTTCCACCATTGCCAGGTCTTGGGTACTCAATTGGGTTCTTCTGAAACTCTTGAGTAATCAATGAAATAAATCTTTCCTCCCGAAAGTTGTGAGTGTTGAGTAATGTGTCCCATGAATGTACAAGTGAGCAAGACAGTTCATAAGTTTAGAGAAGCTAAGAAGTCATCACTGTTACCCTTATACGATAAAGCTTGGCAATTATCAGGCTTTTTGTGTTTTGATTTTTTTCCTATTTAAATAATAGAATCTGGGGGTAAATCTCAATCTCCAAACTTGGAGAAGCAGGTCCCTGCATGGAGACATAAATTGAGACATTGGCTTACTTGGGGATGAAACTATCAGATAACCAAAGAATTTGTAAACAACATTAAACTGGAAATTCTGATGAGTTGCTAAGAGGTTCACATAGGCTAGTAAGGGTATACCTCTTTGGAGACCACATTCCTTTGGAAGACTTTTTTTTACATTTCTTTATACTCTTTTGTGAACACGATTAGATTCTCTTCCAGAAAATTGGAGATAATCCACAGGAAGCTACCTATAGCCCTTCATTCTGCCTTGATGTTGAATAAAAAGTTTGAGGACATTTTAACTGGTTATAGGATTCTGGATTGTCAGGTGCCCTTTTGTCTTTTACTCACATCCCTGAGTGACTTCAAAAATATAACAAATACCCCATCAGTTTTTGAAAGATGGGAAAGGTTCTCTTTCCCATCATTGATACATGATACCTAACACCTAAACTTAAAAGAAGAGGTTTAATTTGGTTCATGGTTTCAGAGGTGTGTAAATCCAAGGCAGAAACATCATGGAGGACGGGCATAGTGGAGCGGAGCTGCTCAGTTTATGATGACTGGGAAGCAGAGTGCAGGAATACCCTCTAAGAAAAGGCCAGGACCGAATAGAGTACCCAAGCTCAGGCCTCCATGATCCGCCCAGACACATTCAGATTTGTGTTTTACTAATCCCCTAGGTGGCTTCTAAGCCAATGAAAGTGACAACCTAGCTAAACCATCAGAAATATGATAAATTATTTTTTAAATTTAGCAAAAAATCCACGCAGTCATTGCGATTCTTGAAAACTATCAGAGGAAATTTGATATTTTATGTTACATAGACATTGGAGAACCATTGGTTGTGTTTTAGAGGAAGTGGAAGCTTATTTGCCTAATAAAATTAATGCTCTTTGAATATTAATCTAGTACTAGTGTGCACCGAAGATTCCTTGCTTTCAAAATGAATTCTCACCCTTGGCTCCATTATGTGCCTGAAATTACATAATAGAAATCATAGAGACAATAATAAAACCTCAGGCAAAGTGATAATTGCCAGAATGTTCATAGTAAAAGAATGATAGAATCTATTTTCACGACTTTTAAACACAAATTTTAGAATTTAATATTTTAAAGTTTCATATAATTTCCAACAAAATAACATGAGGATGCTCATATTGAGTAATTTTGTTGGTTTTTATATTTGAATTCCTATAATAAAAAGAACGTTTATTAAAGTATAAATCCCTATCATTGGCTGTTACGCAGAGTTGAAAAATCACTTGCTTCATAATACCATTAAAAATAGTTGTCTGTTGAATTTATATCTAATCATTAGTAGCCCTTCAATATGGATCAAGAAATTAAGAAAAGGACCTAGGATTCAGAGTAATTTTGATGCATGCTCTATATGTCTTTTAAAAACAATGTAATATTATGTGTAATTTTATTTTCCTGTAGGAGAAAAAGGACTTAACCACAGCAGAATATTATATATGTGTTGGCTTGTGCATCGTGACAGCCAACAACCATGAAAATTTGGTATAGAATTTGCTTAACTTGTGTCAAATTTTTAATTTTGAAATTAATGCCCTTTTTATCATCTGCAACTTAGAAGAATTCTAAGTAAAAAACATTCTCTTCCATAATTCATATTTGATGTTTGGGTTTCCAAACACATAAACATCTGGAGGAGAATTAACATAGAAAAATAGGAAGGCACTGGTTTTATCAGATTATGGACCACATTCGACAGAAAAAGATACCTGAGAGTTTCAAGTCCTGAATGTTCCCTAGAAATTTGTACTGATTTGAAGATGAATTATGATTGAAATGTAAGGTTTCAACTTTCAAGAAACTGAGTAACATACACAGTTGGAAATGCTGAGATCATTTTAATAAGATGTGTCTTAGGAAGGTGAATTTCAATGTGTTTTCACAGCTTTGTGAACTCTATTATCACACATTTTAAGTAAGTAGGTCAATGTTATTATTTGTATGTAATTGTATTGCTTTAGTACTATGTTTATGATTATGTTAAAAATACTTCACTAAGAATATACTCGTGTGTAGATGATTTTATATTCCCTATTTCTGTTTTGAGAGATTTTAACTTTAAGTCCCTACTTAATTACATGAAAACCTTTTCCTTTTTTTCTTTTTTTATAACTTTAGCCTCTGTGTCATCTGTGTCATTCCCCTTTCCTTAAAGCCCCACATTTTTTGGGGCCATTTGCTTCTTCCTAAACTTCAGGTACTATTACCTTTCCTGTGTGTTTTACTTTCACTGTGAAATTCAAAACACCATTCATCTCTCATGTCCTTGTGTTCCAAGCACTTGCGAGGATTGGGGAAAACTATGGACTGATAGAATTTCATACAAAGGAATTAGGAAAGAGGGGAGGAAGGAAGGAAGGAAATATTATTTCTAAATTTAAATGAAACATTAGACCTCGTATTGATACTGAACCTATTGAAAATCAATAATACCTTTTGTGTGGTGGGTTGAGTAGGTGTGAGTTATCAGTAGTAGGGATAGCTGAAATTTTCAAGAAAGAAGCAACTTTGTAAATGATTACCTCCTGTAACTCATGGTCCTGCCCATGACTATCCTCACATAAATGGTACCTGGACACCTTAGGTCATTAAAAGCACTCCTGGATCCTTCCTGAATCTTTATGCTTGAGACTCAGGATAGAAATTAGAGGAGGATGGATGGGGAAACAATGAAAGGCATTTTTCAGAGTAGATAAAGGAGCACTCAGGTTTTCTTTTTTTTCTTCCTTTGGTCAAACACTGGTAGAGCTCCGTGCGTTCACCCTGAGCTGTGTCCCCAGCCCATTTTTGTTGTTTATTTGAGACAGGGTCTTGCTAAGTTGCTAGATTGCCCAGGCTGTGCTAAGACTTAGGACTTGGCCTGCTTCAGCCTCCCAGAGTGCTAGGTTACAGGCTTGTCACTGGGCCTGAGTACTGATGAATACTTTTAAAGAAAACATATGTATGTCCTCCACCATCTCTTTGGAGATACTCTGGAAGTACTGAACTTCAAAATGCTTTCAAGAATTTTCAAGTTTTATTCCACTATTTCTGGATGCAAAATAATCTAATGCAACATTTTCCGACACAATCCCCTGACATATTGTTTTCTTTGAAAATATTGGTAAACTTGTATGATAAATACTTGAGTATTAGTCATCTTTCAAAATGCATTAAAAACTATGTGAAAAAAATCAGTAAATTTCAATAGTTCATGCTATTGTATAATTTGTTTTCCTTAGAAATAAGATGCCAAACCAAGAATGCCAAGGAGGATAAAATGACTCATTACCTTATTAAATGAATATTTTTGAGCATATCCTATGTGCATGGTACAGTAGGTTCTTGTGATACACTAGTGAAACAATGCACAAATATAACTCTATTGTATGTATTTTTCGCAAAACTCCTCTCAATTTCTGTTATAACTTATGTTTTCATGTATCCATTATTTATTAAATTTTATATTTACATTTTACATTTAAAATTATTTACCAGCCAGATTGATTTTATTCATCTAAAATAAAATAATGACCACTTCACAAAAAGTTTTATTGTCACTTTTAATTAATTTATTTTGAGACAGGATCTCACTCTGTAGTTAAAGCTGCTCCTGATGTCAGTATGTAACCCAAGCTGGCCTCAAACTCACAGAAATCTTCTTGCCTCAGCCTCCCAAGTGCTGGGATGACAGACATGTGTCACCATACCCAGCTTCTGTGGTGCTGGGGAATGGAACTTAGAGCCTGTTGCTTGCTAGGCAAGCGCTTTAACTGCTGAGCTATACTGGCACCCCAAGTCTTCATGTCATTTTAAAAATTCTTCTATTATGAAGTACAAAATGAACTGTGAACACTGGGGATTGTAGTGCGTTTGAACTAAAAGAGTGTCATGAGTAGGACTTGGTCAGCGCACACACAAAATTTTCTTGGAAGTGAAACCGTTTTGTGTAGTCCTTTGACAGTACCTCTTGCCGTGGAAAACATGGAGCAGGTTCTGAAATACGGGAGACAAAATTTCATACAGTTTAAGCAAAACTGGTATTAGCAAACTAGGTAATTTTGGGGAATTTTATAAATATTACACATGTGATCTTTTCCATACTATGATGGATTTGCCTTGTGGGAAAAATTTTATGCTAAAGTGAACTTGTTTAAGGAGCTCTTTGCACACAGAAAAATATGTGTAGATAAATAATAGATACAGAGAGTCAGTGCATCTAGCTCTTACCATTTGGGCCCTTTAGGAATGTTTTGTGTAAAGAAGTTTCAGAATTTTCCTGCGCTAAGAATGAGAATTATTATTTTTTTTTTTTTGTTACATTTGTCTTAGGGAATGCTCTTCGAAGTGCCATATGCATTCCATAAGGATATCACAGACGTCCTGCTTTGCTTTTGTTTCTTAAATGGAGATGTGGTTAGACTAAATTTCAAAAACTTGTGTCGAAAATAGCTATGTATTTATAACAATTTTGGAAGTATCCATGCCATGGTTTTGAGCAGAGAATTTGAATGTGATTGACTTCAGTTCAACAAGGATCCACCCAGTGACTGTGGACTGTCATGCTTAATTAGGCTGTTGGGTTTTCTTTTCATTTCCAGCACATAAATACATTAATATTTGATACTCAGGATGGTTAGAAGTTGTTAAGATCATGAGAGTAGGAAGAACTCATTACAGGGCTGGGTGTGGTGGTAAATAACTATAACACCAACTCCTCTGGAGGCTGAGATAGGAAGTTTAGAAGTTTGATCCCAGTCAGGGCAGCATAGAGATCCCTGTAGCCAAAGGATAAAACAGTAGAAAAGGCTGGGAATGTAGGTCGATTGGAGAGTGTCTGTTTAGTGTGCCTGAGGCCTAGGTTTGTTCTCCCTTGTGTGCATGTACATGCGCGCGCACACACACACTGCCTCATGGTAGGGATTCAATGAAAAATAATTATTTTGTAGTTAAGCATACATTATGTGTGTTAGCCTTGGGAATACTAAGTGGGATATGAAGCTGAACATTAGTTTCAAGTACAGCATCTAGTTGGGAAACTTAGGAATGTATACTTGAGGTAAAAACCAAAAAGAAAGGTAGTGATAGGAATGAGACTGACATGCATTGATACTTTAGTCCTCAGATTCTAAGTTCGTTTATATTTCCAATTCATAAAGTTCATGAAGTAGAAACCTGCCTGAAAATGACCTTCAGTAAGGTTTGTATTGATTATTACCTGTTTGAGAGAAACAATGTAACAAGGGACAATTCAATTTTTTTCCAGCTTATTTCTCTTTGAACAGTAGAAAGGCGGTATGTCTTCTTACTGGCAGGTGGAGCCGAGGAAAGGTCAGTACAGCAGGAAGATCCGCTTCTCTACTAGGAACATTACAGCACCCATGCAGAGGATGGGGAATAAATTTTAGGGTACATTGCTCATGAAAGTCAAGAGAGCATAACATTAGAAGTATTTCTTTTTGGTTCCAGTTTCATTCTGTGCCTTTGAGCGTCCTATTTTTTTCTGCTGTTGAGGAAATATATATGAGTTGAATATATGATGAAATAAATTCTAGAGGAAAAACGCAAATGATACATTTGCATATCCCAAAGTAATCTGTGATATTCTTGTCCCCAACTTCTTTTAATGTGTTCATTTTGGTAAACAGTCCTTGCACCTGGAATCATTATCTTTTATTTTTGTTTCTTTTCTCCTGTTTTAAAAGATACCCTGACATGCATTGTAAGATGCGTGTTTATGAGGATTTGAGAGAGGCCAAATTGAATTTTCTTGTTCATCCTATCCAGCTGCTGATGGTTCTAAGAAAACTACCTTGTTCACATATGCTCTTGATGATTTCTCTTCTGTAGTCAACAGGGAGTGTCATTCTGTCAACACTAAGTGCCATTTGTGGAATTAATGACACAGGAGAACAATGCCAGCAGTGGTCATGGTTGTAGCTCTACATGATTGCTGATTTTGGAAAAACAGCAGAAATTTAGTAATTCATTTTCAGGCACATGGAATATTTTTCCTCAAATATTCTTCGAGTTTATATAGCATTTAAGCACACCAAATGACCTCACATGTCCTCAGCATTTATGAGTGCAGATGATACCTTTAAATTTCTAAAATGATTTGTTCCTCTGTATTACAAAATTAGAAAATGACTAATTCTTAGGGTTTTCTCTTTCTTTTTGTGCCAAGGATGGAGTATGAATGTTGGAGACTTTTCTTAGCTCCTGTGAAAACATTAAGATATATATGAAAAGATAAACCACTAATTCTTCTTTTCCAAGTCTTCTGACATACATTTTCTACTCTCTGTGAGGGGAGCATAATTTGGAATATTGCTCCAATTCTGTGTAATTTTAGGAGAATAAAGAAATTAAATATTTTTGCTTGAAATTTGGTCTTGACAACATAGGTTTGTTAACATTCAAAAAGAACTACACCCCGGGGACAGGTAGTCATTGAATTAGATCTAATCATGTAAACTAGAAGCTTCTTTGTCTAGAAAGGATAACTCCTGCATCTCTCTCTCGTTGAGAATAATTTTTCACATCTTATTTTTAACATAATGGTACCAGCTTTTTTATTTTTATTTTCTTAACGTATGTTAGTGACATGTTGTAGTTAGACTCATTCACTTTGGAGACAATCAGCAAGATAAAATAGTGGGTAACTTTAAAAATGAGTACAAGTCAAGTGTAATGGCTCTATGATGAGATTATGAGATAGCCTGTGTGGTGACGAGCAGCACTGCAAAAACAGTGCTGGCAAGCTCCTTTCTGTTGATTTTTTACAGCACATGTAGCAGAGAGAGGCAGCTTATCCATGCCGTTATGTTCACAAAAGCATCCTGTAGTTAAGTAGAAGCAAAAAGAGATTCTTTTGGTGTCACATGGTAATTTCCTCTGAAGTCCACCCTTATTTTCACAGTTATTTATGTCAGTGAAAAAAATAGTTAATAATATGGCTATCACAATTCACTGATTTCTTTTTATATAATTTGTGAAATAAACATGGGTAATATTAGATTTTAGATGTTTAATTGCACTATTAGAAACATTGGAAAGAAAGAAATAGGACCCCTTCTGGAGTACTACTAAATGAACTTAAAAATCGCTTTCACAATCCTTTCGTTGAGGCTGGAAGTGCAGTATGTATGATCATGTGTTTTACTTTTCTGAAGTATAAAATACGAGTCTGATATGAGTCACAGGTGAGTTCAGAGTTTTAACATTTCACACTGTCAATCTTGCATTGAAGAAATCAATGGAGACCAGTGAGAATCAAGCATAATAATCAAGTTCTAGTTAAAAGCATGCAGTATGTCATTATAGGTGGTTCTACACACAAGTGTTGACCTAGCTCATGTGAGGTCTAAAATTTGGGCATGCCTTCATTTTGGGGTGCCTATCTGTTCTTCAGCCAATGTGTGGTGCTTATTACATGTGGACATTGTGATAGAATTAAAGCAATAAGGCAGATTCTATTAGAAAGGAAACAATGTGTAGAACCAAATTAGAATTTAAAGTATCTTGTGAAATTTTGTTACCGTGCAGACAGTGAATATGTACTAAATTATTCCTGACAGCCTGATGGTGTCCCTTTGAAGTCAGTGCCATTATTTCCCCCAGGTTTATGAGGAAACTGAGGAATAGGGAAGGTAAGCAATTGGCTCAGTTTCCTAAAATTGGTAAGTTGCCTAGTGTGTGTTGACACCAGGGATCGATCTAGTTCTCGGGCTTAAACACTGTGCTGCAATGTTTCTTCACTTAAATAAAGAAGCAAAAACAAATTGCTAACATGTCTATCACAACTCTTGTGGAAATAATAATGTGATCAGAAGACTGAAAACATTGTATTATTGTATTCATTATTTTAAGTGTGAGCCTTCTTTTCAATTTCCTCCCATCTCTTAATAAAAATCTTTATCATAGTGTGTGTATGAGCATATTATGGTCAGTTTCTTACTACATCAGAATTACACTGTTTCCATAAATTCAGGTAATATGGTACAGTTATTGATGAATTCTGTGCTATGATGAGTAGAAATGTCCACACATCAATTTTTGCTTATTTGAATGAACTTTGCTTGCAACTTAATGAGAGGCATTATACTGGAAAGCATTATACTTTAAACTTCTTATTTAGCTATTTACCTCGTTTGGAATCACAAAACACATAATGTAGAACTGATAATCTGAAGCTTTGTGCATTTGTCTGGCATTGCTTCTACTCAGAGAAAGAGTGAGAGTTTTATCCTCTAGGGTACCTGCTGCCTACCCATCAGGCAGCCCATGGACAGTCCTGAGATGTAGCGTCCTTAGTTCAGTGATGGCTGGTGCCACAGAATGAGGTTGTCTCTGAAAGAACTTGTTACTTAGGAAGAAAAATCCTTCTTCTTTTCAGGAAAGGAAAACTGTGACTTTGACTTATTCTCTAAAATTAAGAATTCACTTTAGACTTTGCACATGGGAAAACCCTTACAAAAATATTATTCTGCAATACTTGCAGAAAAACATAGTATATCCGTAGATGTTTACTTTCCAAAAGTACAGTAGTAATGGGAATGTATTAGAAGCTTCCTACACTGTTGGGCATTATGTCTGCACTCCTTCATTCACACAGGTGAACTAGCCCATTCCTTTGATGAAAATAAAATACGTGAAAGAGTCAAAGAGGAATCTTTTTCAAATTTTCTGGAACTTGACCTGCCATACTACATTTTCTGGAACATGACCTGCCGTACTACAGATCAGTATAAATATTTGTATATTTGATGCTCTAAAAATCTTTTTTCCTGAAGGAAAATTTTAAAGGTTTTCATTTCATGTCTTTTTAAAATGCTTGTCATTGTCTTAAAGTCAAAGAGTGCTTTACAGCCCACTCTAACCATCTTATATATTATAATTTGCTGATTTGAAATGTTTTCAATCCTTCTGTAATGACTATAATTATATCATTTCTAGACTTTAATTTGTACAAATATAAAATGACTGACATTTATTTTGCAGTTAGAAAATAGGCTCTCAGACGGGTCAGAATGCTTTTGGAGAAACATATTTGTATAAACACACACAGCTCGCTCATTCTCTCTCTCCTCTCTCTCCTCCCTCTCCTCCCTTGAGCAAAGTTTGGTCCTAATGTGATTGTTTAGTTGTTAGGGGAGAGCTAGTATAAATTTAGTAGCTTCTCTAAGTAGGTTTCCAGAATTAGTGCATAAAGGGAATGTAGTTGGTGTGTTTAAAAATTTCATTTAATTAGGCTATATATATATTATTTTGATATATAGGAAAGCATGAAAGATCCAGAGTGAATCAGAAATTAATACTTTAAAGTAAAGATTAATTTACGATGAATTATTTAAGAAAAGCAAATCTTAATCTCTATAAACAGGAAACAAGTCTAATACTAAGATGGTAAGGGAATGGCTAAGTTCAAAGACACTTTACTCAATGATTAATGAAGTGTGGAAACACTCTTAACATTCTAGCTGTGGTTGTCCAATTAAAGATGTTACAGAAAATTCCCTGAAAATGGAACACTATCTAAGCCCATCTGAAACAAAGTGGCTTAGTTTTTAGGTTGTAATTTAAAGATGAAAATAGTACAAAGAAATGTTACTATTATAGTCTTAAAACTTTCCTGATGTTATTAAAAATAAACAATGAGTGTGATAGGTTTTGTGACTTTTTAAAAAAAATAAGTGTAGTGATTTCCCCCCAAATTGACAAGTATTATATTAATACTTAACAGGTGTTGTAGCTTCACCTGATTCATGCAAATAAATATTACATTATCAAGTGACTATATGTTGTGTAGCTTAGCCAGGTAGGATTAAACAATGGGGGGCTGTCTTTTTTACTTGTATTTTAACCTCAAGACTGAGAAAAGATATAGCAAGGCTAAGTTCTTATGTATTAAAATATTGACCACAGGGTTGATATTCATCAGGTTTTTGCCGATCACACCCTACCATTGTTAATAGTGCTATAGGTTTTGATTAGTTAGTGTTTATAATATCTTTTGGAACAGTTTGAACAATTGCCCCTGAAAAATGAACTTTATTCTTTCTGAAGATAAAATGCCCTCTAATTTGGATAGCTATTATCTGATTTCCATATTGAATATCTGACTACCTTATAGAGATCAAGGATTTGAGATTAAGGCTGTTACAAGCCGAATTATTTCATGTGAGCCTAGCACAGTGCCTAGCATCTAGTCATTTAATAAATCTGGAAATGAACTGTGTCAATATTAAAAGACTTGTACCACATGGCGTGTCTATTTTCCATATCCCTTTTATTTATAAAATAGCTTTCTCTCTTCTTTTTGGCACTAAGGACCAGTTTTGGTGGAAGACAATTTTTCCGCAGACATGGGTGGGGGGAGGATGTGGGGATGATTCAGGTGTATTACCTTTATTGTGTACTTCTCTGAGAATATGGTGCTGCCACTTAACTGACAGGAAGTAATGCTCAGGTGGCAATGTAAGCGAAATGGAGAAAGTATTGATACATGCTGACCTGCCACACACCTCTTGTCACGTGGCCCTTTCCCTAAAAGGCCACTGAATGGTACTGGTCCATAGCAAATAGATTGAGGACGCCAGTTATAAAAGAATAAAGACAGTGCACACAAGTTAGTGACTTTCCTGTGTGCTCCTCTGTTCCTTCTCATTTCATGCTTCCAACCTCCCTTCTTTGCTGTTGATAATCTGTCTCGTTTCTCTTTTCTTCCATCCTGTCTTTTTCCTCTTCTCATTCTTCACTTCCTCTCCTCCTTCCCTGTCTTCTTACTTCCATCAGCCATTGAAGTTATTTCCTTAAAGAGAGTCTTTACTAGAATCACAGGAAACTGTACAGAGGAGAGCGAAAGTTACCTGATTGAAAGGTTTCGGGGCCTTTGACTCAGTATTTCCTCCATTTCAAGAAGTATTTCTGTAATCTGGAAGTCAACATTTACTAAAAATGATAACGCGAGCAGTGGAACTCTAGGAAAGGGGGGGCTCAGAAGCCCAAGTTTGGAAGAATTGTTACTCAGTTCATATGAAAAAAGTCTATATTGAGCATGTGGATGGTCTTTTCCGGTTGTGATGTACAGTCCAAGAGGATGGGTTACCTGAGAGTCAAAGGAAAGCCAGTACTGACTGGAGTAGTAGCCACTCCTAGTGCTTCCCATTTTCAGTGACGATTTTCTTGAGTGTGTTCAGTCTAAAAGACTTATGCAGTGTAACCTTTTAAAATTAGAGTTTGAAAAGAAATGTTGAAAGTTACATTTAAAATAAGGCTGCATATCTTAGACAAATAAATTACTCATTTAAAATAGATCAGTTTTCAAAATGCATGTGCCAGTCTGCTATTTTAATACACTCCAATCCAATGGCAAAATTTCATTTTCAAGCACCATTGTTTTCTACTAAAATTTCTCTTTAAAAATGCTGCTGTTGTGTGACTTCGAGTTGTCTGATGATAGTTTTCAATACGTGGTTTTCCTCATTTGTTTCAATTTACAACTTTAAACATTAGTTTAGAATTATTGTGGTTTTTGTACAGCTGGTAAAATTCTGCGATTTCAAAGAATACATTCATTTTGAAGTTGTGTTACTGTGCCGGCTATTTTTTGGGGGAAAATTTTAAGATTGAAGTAAGACAATGTCAATCTTAGTGATTGAAAATTCTCCTTGTTTAATTATTAAAACCCAAACTTTAGATGACCTGATTTACCAATCTTTGAATGTAGTTTTGTTCTTATATATATGCAATACTATCTATGTTTATAATGGATTATAGAAAACTGTTGCAATTGTATTTTTATTATGGTGTGCAGATAGTATATGGTTAGAGGTATAATTTGTATAATTTAATGACTTTGAAATGATGTGGATGCATTATCTACAAATTAAGAGAATAGATGTCGACAAAACCATCCTATAAATAAAATGAATACATTCAAATGAATTTTTCAGTTTTTTGAATAATGAATCATAATCACGGAACTGATATTTATGATGAATTTGTTATAGGCATGTCATATCATAGCGTGATTTTTATTTTTCATATCCATGCATTAATTTGAGCAAGAATCTGACATTTACTTGTAAGCAGCAGGTCAGAAAGATTTATATTTATTTTTATATCTTTGATTAACATGTATTAGCTATAGACAGTAACGAGATTCAGTGTGATATTTCTACACATGCATATAGCATACTCCAATCAAATGCCTCCTACCTTTCCCTACTTTCCCCCTCAGTATTCTGCATTCAAGATGACCTTTTTTAAAACTTGTACATACGAGATAACATGGACTACGTTTTTCAGATTACTTGCTGGAAAATCCTAGTCCTGATGTTTTAATATATATACGGACTTTGAAATCGTGTTCATTCAGTGCCTGTGACTGATGGCTTTAATGAATGCTTAACAACTTACTTAAACCAAACAAATAATTAGTCTCAATTACAGAAGTGTAAATTTGACTCTAATTAACGAATGTGCTAGGATTTACACATTGGTTTAAGTGTAATTGATCTAAAGGCCACTGAGATTCGTTTAAGGTTTGGCAAAATGGCAACAAGTAGAAAGTGACTTCGATGTAAGGATGCTCACCGCTGGAAAGGTTAGTTGATGTATTAGTGAAAAACTAGTACGTTTCTGTTGTAATGATAACGATAACCCTATATTAAGTGTCCTCAAAATAGATTACCAGCCCTAATGCTTTGAATTGTTTGCAATTAGTATGTCAAATACATTCATTTGAAGGAATATTTATCACATTCATTTCTCTTTTTCAAATTTGGCCTTTTTTCCCATCATTGAAAAACAATACAAAAAATCCTAAAGTAAGGCTCCAGCCATTTTATTCTATGTTTTAAAAAGATCTCACTTAACTCTGCTAGTAGGCCCGGGGTCTGGAAAATCGAGTAGCTTCTATTAAGACAATGATGATAACTTCATATTTTTCCATTTTCCCACTGTCATTGAAATCAGCTTTTGTTGCAATGTTAGGTTCTCCTCATGTTGACAGTGGCATCTGGAAGGAAAGAGAAAAAGAAGGGAATTTTCTCTTCTGGAGTTAGGTTTCTTCTACTTGGAAAAGCTCCTAATACCCTGAATGATGAGTTGAAAGCTACAATGATGGTATGAAGCTGTATTGTGGGGAAGAGTCGAGCTGATGGCACATTCATTGTCAGTGTGTGAAGGGTCACTGGCGGCCAGATAGACAGGCAGGGTCCTCGATGAAGAGAGCGAGAGGTGGATGATGGAAGCAGCGAGTTGAGGAACCTGGGATACTGCGGAGTCTTTGTCCTTTTGCCGAAGAATCTTGGCTGCGTCCCTCTCCCTCCACCCCTGACAACTCCCCTAGTCAAAAAGATTTTTTTTTCAAGAAAGATGTCAAAGAAAATAGATTTTTTTTGAGAAAAATGTCAGAGGAAATCATTGAACACGCGCACGGGGCCAGTGTGAGAGAAGTTAAGCCCGGAAAACTGGGGCAAGAATCAAAGCAACGCTACAGGCGGGGATGAGGTAACAGGGCCCTGAAGATAATCAGAAGGAGCTGGAGTCTGAGGCTGGAAAAAAAGGCTAGGCTGGTTAAGAGGTTTAAGGCAAAGGGTGACCTACTTAGAAAAAGATCTTTTCAACAGCCAGACTTTGGACTGGAAGGGAAATAGCTCAGGAGGCCTGGGAGTAGGTTACATTTGTCTGGGAGGAAGTTGTTTCAAGTAAACAATAAATTGTAATTACAACGAATTATGAGATTATTAAATAGTAGCATGCAAAAGCATTTCCTTTTTACATATCATTAAAAATGTTACTTTTAGCAGAGTTGTTCATACATCAGATATTTACTTGCATTGTGTTGTGTAGTACAATCTCATTTAGTCGACTGGAAGAACATCCTATAAACCCACGAATATTCTTACAGGGCAACCATTTTACTTCCTGGAACTATATAAAAAGAATGAAATTAACCTTGCATATTGTGTGAACTCCTTTGTCAAATTTCTGACAGAACTTTTTAAATAGATAGGGAAGAGGAATATGTATGAGAAGGGTTTATAAATATCTGTTAATTCAGGTAATTGCGCTCCTTGGATGCCTGGGCTTAAGTACTTAATCCTTTTTGATACTTCCTATGTGTTAATAGTTTGTTGCGTAATGTAGCAGGATAGGATAGTCTTTAAATATATAGATTCTGCAGCCAAATCCTAGCTCTGCCCTTTCCTGCCCCGTGTAAGCACACTGAGCCTCTGTGGGTGTGTTCCACTTCTCTAACCTCTGAAATGGGTTACTAAACAAGACGTGGTGCCACAGGCCTGTAAGCTCAGCACTCTGGGAGCTGAGGCAGGAGAATCATAGATTTGAGCCCAGCCTGGAAAGTTGAGCAAAACCCTGTGTCAAAATGCATAAAGGGCTGGAGATGGAGCTCAGTGGAAAGGCCCGAAGTTTGATACTCGGTATCACCAAAAAAAAAAAAAAAAAGATACAAATAGTCTATATTTCACAGAATAGTTGGAAAAATTTATTATACACACAAATAAATATGTGTATGATCATATGTATATAATAGCAGAAAATTGTTATTAAATATTAAACATTCCAAGAATATGTCTGTTAATAGTAATAATTCTAATCTAGGCAATAACCTGAAGAATATTTTATGTACTGTCCCCCTGGTCTTCCTGCCCTTCCCGCTGCCGTGCAGTAAAATTGTAGAGCCACCTACACGTATTTTTCTCCTATTATTCTTATCTAGTCTGGTTTTCAGATCCATGATAGTAACTAAACTGTTCTTGCCAAGACATCGGTGATTTTGATTGCTAAATCCGATGCTGACTTCTGTCCGTGCTTTGCCTTGAGTGGTTAGTAGCCATTTGTCACCACTTCCTGCACATTTGTCTTCATCTGCCTTTCAGAGTCCAGTTTTCTGCTTTCCCTCCAAACTCAGCAGTTGTTCTTTCTCGTTCGTCTGTGCTGCATCTCTCTCTTCTAGTCAGTCTCAATAATGAAGAAGCCAGACTCATTTCTTGATCGCCTCAACTCAGTTCCTTGAATTATTGTACCCAGTAGTGTGGTTTGACATACCGTTTGCTTGTTGACAACTGGCTAATATTTCTGTTTCCGATTCCTCTCCCAGTCTTGCATATGTAACTTGCATATTTGCGCGTGCAACACTCACAGACTTTTAACGTTTAAAATGTTCAGAAGTTGGACAGACAATAGTTCCCTTCACAGTGGTTCCGCTCAAATTCTCTCCCATAGCCGTTGTTGCAATTCCAAGTACGTAGATGTTCAGAATAGAAACCCAAACAGCATCCTCCCCTCCTCTGGGTCTCTCCCGCTCCACATCAAACAGTCCTCACCTTCTGTTGTGTTGACCTTCGCAGTAGATCCAGATGGTGACCACTTTCGCCACCTATACTGCTCCCACCCTCCTCTAAATCACTATCAAATCTCTCCTGAGTTTCCGTAGTGACATCTGGTCTGCCTGTTTCAGCTCTTCCCCCCTTCTCATCTGTTCTCCGCACAGAAGCCAAATGTCAGGAAAATCATGTCAGTTCTCTCCTTGAAATGAGTTTTGCAGTTGGTCTTTATTGCATTGAGAGTAAAAGCTGAAGTCTTCGTATGCCTTCTATGAGTAGGTAGGACCTTGTCCCAATAGTTTGTCTAATATGCCTTGTGTCATCTCCTGTTTCCTTATTTGCATTATTCTAGACACTGCGCCTCCTCACTGGAACGGAAACATGCACACACATTAAGGCCCTGCTCTTGCTCTTCTGCCTAAAACAGCTCCCCATACATAATTTCTTTTTTTTAGGCCTCTGCTCAAGTGTCATATTTTGGATGTGGCTTTCCCCTTAGTAGTAGCGTTATAACTTTCCAATTCTTCTGTCACTTCTGGCACCTCCTCATCTCTTTCACATTGTTCTGGAGCTTAGCAGATTTTCTAACATCATAAAAATGTATTTGTCATGTTAGTTTTGACCTGCTTTCTCCTACTAGAGTGTAAAGCTGTATTCAGGAAGGGAACACTTGCTCTTTAGTGGTTAGATCAGGACCTATCAGGCAGTAGGCATTAAGTAAATATGTGTTGGAAGATCGTATGATGAATAGTACTGCTTCTTTCTCTCCTGTGCCAGTCTTATTGGAGACGGTTTTTCGTAAATTGAGATGTTATGTGATAAGTATGCCTGATACAGGGAATACACATCACCTATTCTTGTCATTCGATAATTAAGGAAGCACAGGTCAGCATGGAAAATACTGACTGGAACATCCAGTGTTGCTGGGTACAATGTCTTCCTTTCGTTTATTGCGCATGGCTTCCCCGTCAAGCTCTGCATCACCCGTGCAGGCTCCCTTCTCTGGTCATTCTTGCCCGCAGGGATTTCCAGTTCATCCAGAACTAGTGTAGCACTTGTTTTTCCTACTGTACAACTTAACCATTGCACGTTTTATGCCAAGCTTGCTTTTCTCAGGCTGCATTTCTTCAAGTAGCTTGCAGAATCCCAAAAAGCAGAAATCATGTATAAGATTTTCTTATAAAGCAATGCACTTATTCATGTGCCAGTATATTTGTAAGTTATTTTTACTTAGAAATTATTTTCCGGGAAGAACTAATCAGTCTCACAAAAATAACACATAATAGAAAAACACTACAAAAAGAAATGTGTTAGAATTGATGATTTTAGTGATACTCTCTTTTAGATGTCCTTCATAATGACTAAACAGTCCTTTTTTCTTAGATGTAATAAATATTAATTATTGGTGATATAGAGAATAGTATATCTTTTTAGGAGTTTTTAAAATCTTAAGATGTTTCCTAGCAAGAAAATATTTATGTATTGACTAAATCAAAAACTCAAACTGGAGAAAAACAAAGGCTACTTAGTATGTTTGATCTTTTTTTGTTAAAATGACCTGTAGGTGATATTCATGGAAAGATCTGTTTACCTTCCAAAATTCTTCTACTTCTGTCCTAATTTACACAGTTCATTTCCTACAGTTGCATAAAATATGTGAACATTAAGCATTAAAATGGCTTAGTTTATGCCCAAAACCTACAAAGCCAAATGAAGTCTGTGCCAATGGAGGACCTTTAACTTTCTCTATTATGTTTAATGACCATTATTATCAAACAAGCCTGTGCATTTATTTAGCATCCTGGAAGCACAAACCATACTCTTGAGGAAAAAAAAACAGGAAAAACAACTTGATACATTAACATTCGGGAGAATACTAGTTATATTTTATTTCATAGAGTTGAAGGAAAAAAATTGACAATTGAGAAGGTACCCCCTTAGATAATCTCCGTAGGTGGTGGTGGTGATTTTGTTTCTTTCCTTCTGCGTAGCTAATACTTACTTTCTCTCTCTTTAGTTTTGCCTATCCTGGAAATGTCATACAAGTGGAATTTCATAATATGTGACCTTTTGTCCCTGGATTCTTTCTCTTAGCCATGTTTGTTTATTCATCAGTGCCTCGTATTTCACAAGGCAGAATAATGTTCTGCTTTGTGGATATACCACATTTTATTAGTCCATTCTTCAGATGATCATCCTTGGGGTGTTTTCATTGAGTGGGTATTATGAAAAATGTGGTTAGGGTCTTTTGTGGACAATACTCTGTGTGGATATGAGGACATTTATTTTTAATTCTCCCAATGGGCATATGCAGAAGTGGGATTGCTGGTTCTTCATGTAGGTTTTGCTGAATAAAACTTCAGAACTCCTTTCAGGCTATCTAGTGGTTGAAATTAATCTCCACAGAGGACTTGACACATGTAGGTCCCTGTCTTAGGCATGCTTGCATGCACATTAGCTCAGTGCCATTGAGGTAACTGTGATGATTACCGTCACGACAAAAACAACCTGCCCACGGCTACACAGCTTGATGTGTAGAAGAACTAGGACACGAGCCTGACAAAAGCCTACTTTGTTTTGACATCCATGCTAGAGTCAAGGAACACGGGGAATGCCCTTGGCTGTGGGGAAAGGAGATGGACATGTAGAAGCTCCATCCTTATGAACAGCAGCCTCATGAAGGGGAGTCGTGCTCTGAGGAAGGTTACAGTCATGCAGGGAGTTAAACGTGCCCACAGAGATGTCTGATTTGAGACAATGAGATCAGCTAAATTTGGGCTTTAAAGGTGGAAAGTGGGAAATGCATTAGATAGATGTCCAGGTCAGATGGGATGGTCTTCCTGCCAGGAAGTCACCTGTGGGGACTTCCCCATTTACCCACCATTCGTGATTTGTTCTGAGTACAAGAGAGATGACTTGTTTCTAGAGAGGCAGTTTGACTTCTGAGTGATGCACTTTAAAGGGGTCAGCGTGCCTCTGAGCCTCCAGACCTCATCTTGGAGAAAATAGAAAATGCTGCCTCATGAGTTGTGACATGAGAGTTTGCAGACTTCTTTAAGATATTCAGACAGGCTTAAAAGGCTGCAGTTGATACAATCTGAGGTGGGCAGTAGAGTGGAGAAGAAAACCCCCACATTCTCTAAGACTCTGTCCTCTTGGTCAACACTTTGAAGGTAGCCCTAGGCCTGTCCTAGTCTATTCCCAACTTAGCTCCTTCTCCCCGCCCCCAGCCCCGTTTTATTGGTATATACACGTGCAAAATTGAAGGTTTACAATGGAGTTGAGCATTTTGTGCACATATGCATCTTGCCAAGGACACAAGGGCTTTCCCACTCTCTTTCTGTCCCTCCCCCC
>PVKB01007377.1:0-36518 GCA_004027205.1 Ctenodactylus gundi | reverse complement strand
GTGCACACCTGAAACGAAAGAGTCACAAGACAGAACCTTGCTTCTCTTCAGGTGATGTCCTCTAACCCTGAATTCTGTTCTCTTTTTTCTTCTAAGGCTGATGGCAATCTACCAAATAGACTAGTTAACTCGGTCAGTATGTACAAATTACAAACTTGAAATTCAAACAGTAGCACCAAACTACCCAGGTCAACCCCTTGGCAGAAACATTCACGAATTTATCATTAGCCACTGGGGAAAAAAAAAGTTAAAATTTCCAAGACTCTGAGAATTCTTCCAAAGTAGAAAAATTTCTATTTACCCACCAATAGTGTCCCCCCCCCTCCTCCTCCTCTACCTAAAACTTGTTCTTCAAGGCTAAATTTGTTTCTTCTCTTCTTTAATCACTTTAACCCAAAATGAGAACACAGCCTGTGTGACTTTCGCATAGTATTAACTTAGCACTTACTTATATTTTTTCCTTGTGTTGTTATTATCTTTGCATTTTGTTCTGATTTTTGAGACAGGATCTTGCTGTATATTCGAGGCTGGTCCCGAACTCACTATGTAGCCCAGGCTGGCCTCCAGCTCATGGCAATCCTCCTTGAGTGCAGGAGCTACAGGTGCACACCACATGCCAGACTTATGTGGTGCTGAGGAATCAAACCCAGACCTTGTGCTTGCTAAGCAAGCGCTCTAACCACTGAGCTATGCCCCCAGCCCAATCTTTGTCTGAGAGGACACGTGACTACAAAACACTAAGAATATTAGTTCATGATTTGCTACTAGAATTGGCTGATCATTCAGCAAATGCACTTTTACTTCTGCTTGCTAGGCATGGAGCGGAAATTAAAAATTAAACTTCAGTCCTGCTGTTGGATCTCATAAGAGAGGTGAGACAAGTGGAAAAGTACAAGATGACGACTCAGGTTTACATTAACTTTTCATCTCCATATGAAACCTTTCCTTGAAAAACCAAAAAACTGGGCTGGAGGCATAGCTCATAGCATCTGCCTAGCAAGCTCAGGGCCATGAATTTGATTTCCCAGTACCAGATAAGCTAGGCATGGTGGTGCACACCTGTAATCCCAGCACTCGGGTGACTAAGGCAGGAGGACTGTCATGAGTCTGAGGCTAGCCTGGGCTACATAGTGAGTTCAGGACCAGCCTGGATTACAGAGAGAGCCCCTATCTCAATAAGGAAAAGGAAAGGAAGAAAGGAAGGAAGGAAGGAAGGAAGGAAGGAAGGAAGGAAGGAAAGAGAGAGAAGGCAGAAAGGTAAATAAAGATCAAAAAATGAAAGGACAAGCCAGTGAAAGCAATGCTGTAAAGAGTTTGTCTGAACCTATGAGACAGATTGTTTTTCCTATTCTGTATCTAAAATCCCATAAGAATACCCACTGGAATAGCGTTATAAAGTCCCATGCCCTTGAGAATGAGCAGAACTGCACTGCAGGCCCATCTGTGGGAGGAGATATTATCTGAGCTGTTGTATCAGCCTCCTTCTTAAAAGCTCAGTGATATGCAGCACAAATTCAGAACAGTACAGATCAGCTTGGAGAAGCTCTTTGTAGCCGTTTTCAATATATATTTGCCCCCTACCCATAATGCTCAGGTTTGATGTGTTCATGGGCTGAAAACACACTTTAACCTCAGCAAAATAAACCAGGATAGGCATGCCTGCTGAGCAGAAGAAATTATATAACACATTTGCCAAAGTCGAGTACTGATAATTCTGCAGGTGGAGTATGGCTCAGCACTAACGTGCTTACTCAGCATGCTGGAGGCCCTGAGTTTGATCCCCAACACTATGAAAAAGAATACATATGTATGAGTTTGTGTATTTCTATTTTTAATATTATCCAGGTCCCTTGAATTACAAAGAATTGTATCCATCTATTTCACTGTTCTTGCAGTTTTGAAATTTTAACACCTGTGAAGCAATTTAAAAGAGACTAATAAAACAGTCTCTCTGTATCTTTAGAGAACGGCACATAGAGATGAGATGGTAGCAGCTACTTCCTCCCTGAATTATATTGTCGTCCACCTACATTCCAGGTCCTGTCTTTGAAATCTGTCCGGTCTACTGACTGGTAGGAAGTGATAAAATGTAAGTGACTGCCCAGGGAGTTATAAGGATATTCCGGGTAGGTAATGATCCTTCATCAAAGGTGTATCCAATCTCCTGGCAAACAGTGAGCATCCCACATCCTTGTGCCAGACCCTCCTTCCGGATGGACTCGGGAACTACAGATGAGCAGCCCTGAGCCTCAGCCAGGTGCACAGAGATGCAGAGGAGGACTGACACCCAAGGCTCCATTCCATACAGGTTGTGATACATTCTAAATCATTTCAGAATGCTTTAGATTGTAACACCTATATAGTTAATAACTCATTTAGGTATTCTGGGTGTTTTTCTTCAACTACATCAGTGTAATCAGGCCTAAAATGTTTTCTACCTGAAGAGACAAGATGAAAGGATCAGTAGAAAATAATACATAGGGGCCAGAGGAAAGGCACAGTGGTTAAAGCGCATGCCTAGCAAGTGCAAAGCCCTGGGTTTGATTCCCCAGCACCACATAAAACTGAGCGTGGTGGTGTGTGCCTGTAATCTCAGCACTCAGGAGGCTGAGGCAGGAGGATAGCCACCATTGCCACAGTGGGTTCAGGACCAGCAGGGGCTACAGAGCAAGACCCTATCTCAAAAAAGGAAGGAAGAAAGCTGGGGCTGGGGTGAATCAGGACCCTTCCCTGCCATTTTCTCATAGTATGACTTGAGTAAATTATATAAACGCCCCACAGCTTCTTTTCTTCATTTGCAAGTGAGAATAATAAATTACTCACACAGATATGTTGTGGAAATTAAAATACGATAAAATGACATGATACACTTAAAACACAACAACACCTATTCTAAACATTGATCGTGACTGCTGTTCTTGCTGGCATTGCTAGGTTTGTGTCTGGCGTCTGCAGCTTGCAGAGACTGTTGTCGCTCTGGGCTCTGTCTGATCCAGCAGCCTGCTGTGGTCAGGGTGTCCGCTACCTTCTGGGATTTTGCAAATGCTCTTGGTGTTCGTCTTCCATACACCATTTATTCATCTCCTGATAAGTGGTATTTGTTGAAATAATTCTCACTTCTATCGTGGTTTATAAACTATTTTGTTTTGGTTTTGTTGGGTTTTTTTTTTTTTTGGTTTGTTATTGCTTTTATTTTGGTGTTGTGAGGTTTTGCCAAATGTTAGTCTATAAAAAAAAAGTATTTGTTGTACCTGCTATTCAACCTGTAGCTGCCATGACAGCAGTTCACAACAAGAAAGGATGGATTGGATCTGGAAAGGTGTCTAAGTAGAAAAGTAATACTGGGGCTGAGTTTTGTTGCTGTTACAGACACACTTAGAAATGGCAGCATTTGGGTGACCTTATCCTTAAAGAAACAATGACAAGACAAACGACATTGAACACATAGCAGCATTACACCACAGTCGCAACCATACGCCCAGTCACTCTTACAAGACCTACCAATGCCCCCATAGTTATTTCACTAAACATTTGGCCACTGTGCCTGTCGCTGTTGAGGGAAAGTTCACTGCCCTGGCCACAATCTTTTCAATATTCATGAGGCAAAATTTCTGCACATTCCAGTGAACACATAATCTTTCGGTACTGATCTGATGCTAAGGAATTTCTCTAACCTCGCACGAGAACAGGCTTCATTCCCCTGGCATGATATCACATCATTCTCTCCACTTGGCATGCCATGAACTGTGACATGCACTCAGTTGTGACCAAAATCAATTTCTTGTGTACTCATCAAAAGTTGGCAGTAGAGCGCTGAAGGATGCCCTATGACACACTTGTCATCCACTGATAATTTAGGTTGTGGCAGTTTATAAGCAAGAAGTAGGTAAAGAAATCCTATAAGATGCTCACATCTGCAGTGGTTTCTGAGCGTGAGGGCCATCATGAGGATTCAGTAAATGTCTGCTAAAAAAAACTAAAAATTTGATAGCATCAAAAATTAGAATTGAACTAGCCGATGCAAGCTTCTGGGAAGAGGTAAAATCTTAGCTGTATGTTGAAGTAAGAAAACAAAGATAAAAGTTAATAAAGATGTATTTACAAGGACATGTGTAGGCAGCGGGTTTAAATGACAGAGGCATAGAGAAAATCAATTGCGCGCAATTAACAGGCCAACTTTGCCAGCACAGGGAGACCACACTACAGACAATTCCTGAAACTCGAAGCAATATTGTAAAATCAACTTTAGAGGCTGGAGGAATGGCTCAGTGGTTAAAGCACTTGCCTAGCAAGCACTATGTCAAGGACTAAGTACCCAAGTTCAATTCCCCAGCACCACATAAGCTGGCGTGGTGGCGCACACCTGTCATCTCTCCAGAGGTTGACACCAGAGGATTGCTGTGAGTTCAAGGCCAGCCTGGGCTCCATAGTGAGTTCAGGACCAGCCTGAAGTATAGAGCAAGACCCTGTCTCAAAATAATAATAATAATAATAATAATAATAATAATAATAATAATAATTACAGGTAACAGTAAGAACGATGCTAAAGAGTTTTCCAATCAGATTTGCATTTTTGCCTTCCCATACATTTATGTGTGTGTTTACATGTGTGGATGTAGACATGAATCAATTAATCTACTAATCGCATCAAAATGGAGAAAAATGCACAGAGTCTGGCAAGAGAGGGTGATTCTGGAGTAAGAAATAGAAGAGGTTACATCCTTGGGAGTGGATTGGCAGGCTATTTTTTGAGCAACATGACATAAATTCATTCCACCATTAAGTGATACTGCACATGTAACAACCTGGGGCTTAAAGAGCACTGTCCTACGATTCTTACCAACCTGTGGCACTGTCTGGGGAAGGAGGAAAATCCCTGGGTGCCTCCTTATCGGGGAAATGGACTTAAGTGACCCCGAAGCTATCAAACCCCACATTCTAACACCTGCACACAACCGGTTCTATCACCCTCAAAAAAACAAACTTCAGGGCCTCGCTACTGGAACAGCTCTGGCAAGTTCCCGAACACCGTGATAGCTCATTACACCTTCTGTCTAGGTTCTCCTGGTCCTCGTAATGTCCTCTCCCTGTGACTCACAACAAGTAACTAACACTAACACAGACACTAACACAGATCTTCCTTATTTTCTGAACAGACAAAATACTATTTTTATTAAACAAATAGTTATCATCAGCTATATTCCAGCAGTACAGAGAATTCCATTTAATCAATTATTTCATAAATATTTATTGAAAGCTTAGCATGCTTTTCCTTTTTTTTTTTCTTTTAATAATGGTACTAGGGATTAAACCCAGGGCCTCCACACACTAAAACACAATTCCAGTCCTTTATTTATTTGCTTATTGAGACAAGGTCCCACTAGTGCCCGGTGGAACTCAAATTTGCAATTCTTCTGCCTCGGCCTCCTGAAGTGTTGGAATTCCAACACGTACCACCACAGCCAGCTCTTAACACACTTTCACTGTGCCAGATGTTGGCTTTGACTGCATTTCTCACAAGTCTATACAATAGTGCTGGGGACATTGAACAGCTGATCACATAATTATTTAATTACAGCTACAATAAGTGTTACAAAGCCCCAGAGACCTAAAGTAAGGAGATATGATCACATGTAAGAGACCAATAAAAATTTTCTGAGCAGCAAATGACATTCAAGTTAATAATCACTGACTGAGCTTCAGGGAAGGAAAGGGGAGGGATGAGCGAAAACAGCTGGTACCCTCTCTGTGGGAAACCAACTGGCAAGGCCAACCCAGGGCAGAGGCACAAGAAACTAGCAGTACCATGGCAAACACGGCGCTATCAGGGAAGGCCAGGTGGCGTGGCTGAGACGGGAACTCAGGGAACCACGGGCCAGGTCAGGATTTCTGGTCTTATCCCAAGAGCAGAAACAACAGACAGTGATTTTAAGCAGGAAAGAGATTTAATTCATGATTTTCTATGCACCTTCAGACATTTTTGAATAATGGTAGACACCAGCTGACAATCAACTATGGTTTACCACAGCAACAAGTTTTTATGAATAAAAAAATGGCTTCCTACCCCAGGAAAAAAAATGTAAAATAATATTGAGGAGAGGAGGTACAAAAGAAAAGCCAGGTGCCAGCTGCCTTCTTTTCAACTTTTTTACTTTCACCTTGTAACTCCATTTGGTTGAATACGAATGTCTTTGGGTTCCAGAAAAATTCAGCACCAGAGTTTTATAACTGACACAGTGTGATCCCAGACAGTATAGATGAGGACTGTGCTCGTTTTCAATTCTATAGTAATTGGGAGAGGGTTGACATCTTGGCCACCCCAGGCTATTTCCATGTTGAGGGGTGAACTGCTGAGCATGTTGAGCTAATACTTCGCAGCGCCACTCCATGAGTGCCAAAGGCCACAGGCACCAAGGGTTCCTGTTAGATTGTTGGGAACAGAATGCCAAGATGTCTGGATCCCGAATTGGAAGACACTTTTCATTTCAGTTCACACCAGTGAGGAAAATCCCTGTTACCAAAAGACTAAATTGCAATTGCTAGCCAATTCATAGATTCCCTCTTATTATACAAACTTTTATCATATTATTTTAAATTATTGTACATACTTGCTTATGTCAATTTTTTTCAGTTTTCATTGAGCACGAGGACCTGTTTTACCTCTATAAAGGAAATTATTCAAAGCTAAGTTAACATGGCTCTAACTGGACTAAGGTCACCTCATCTGGCTGGCTCCCCTGAAGGCCATGAATTTCACTGGAATGAGCGTTGGTCACTTCTGAGCAACCAACTTTAAATTTCAAGTTTGTTTTAGATGAAATCAAAACAGCCTTCCTGCCTCAAGACGCCTAACACACCTATTTTAGGGACGGGGGGGAATTAATAAAGTTATACTTTAAAAGAAAGATTATGAGTCCACTTAAAAACTGGTTTCTAAAGACAAACAGACATTTTTGAGAGATAGCAGCGTATTGTTTCCTTTATAAGTTTTCTGAAAAATAATTCCAGCAGCTGCCTGCAAACCCAAGAAAAAGTACTGTTCCCTGTTGTGCTCAGATGCTATGTGTCTATGGAATTAATTGGACATCAGGCGTCATCTAGACACTAGGAACACCGAAGCAGGGTCCCTCTTCCCAGACAGCCACGCACTCTCACACTAACCCTTCAATTCTATCTCTAGTGGGGACAGCTTCTCCATCCTCCTTTCTCAAAGTCTGGGGACTAGACACACCCCAGGCCTGGGAACTTTGTGGAATGCTGGATCCTCACTCTGATAAGGTGATACACTTAAAATACAAGCTATACAAAACCAGTAGCTCGGGCTGGAGGAATGGCTCAGTAATTAAAGCACCTGCCTAGCAAACACTAAGTACCTGGGTTCGATTCCCCAGAACCACATAAACTAGGTGTGGTGGCACACGCCTGTAATCCCACCACTTGGGAGGCTGAGGCAGGAGGATTGCTGTGAGTCCAAGGCCAGCCTGGGCTCTGAAGTGAATTCAGGACCAGCCTGGACCACAGAGGGAGACCCTGTCTCAAAAAAAAAAAAAAGAATCAGCTCGGCGGAGAGAAAGAACAGAATGATAGCTATGACAGCTACAAATGCTTATGTATGCCACTTAGATGAGGAATGACCAAAGGGTACAGAGAACATTTCAAGGCAAAATTTTAAAAAATTATTAAAACTCTTAAAGTAAGCATTCACTGTATTTTCTGATCACACTTAATTTCATTTATGTATTAATAATATTATTCTTAGTTTTTCAGAAAATGGGCATTTTAAATGCTAAAACTCTAAAAAGTAACCAGGACAAGCTGGGAGTAGTAGCACATGCCAGTAAGCCTGGCAACCTGAAAAGCTAAAATAGGAGGGTCACAAGTTCGAGCCCAGCCTGGGTCACCAAACAATTTAGCAAGGCCCTCTCCCAAATTTAAAAAGAGCTGGTGATGTAGCCCAGGGCAAAGGCCCTGAGTTCAATCTTCAGTACTGAAAAAAAAGCAAAAGGAACAAAACAGACCATAGGACAAGGAAATACCTCTCACCAGCAGGCTTGTGCTGGTGACATGAAGTGTTCTGTGCACTGTAGGATCTACTGTCCCAGCAGATCCACGAAGTGCCCCCAACTCCTCCCAGGTGTGGCAATCAAAAGCATCTCTAGTCTCTGCCCAACGACCCCAGCACAGTTATTGACAGGTGAGAGCCACAGTGCCGAGTAAGACGCAGAACTCAGAACATTGCCTTCTGATGGCCATGCACATGATATTCTCAAAAAGACGAAACTAGAGACAGAAAGCAGAACAAACAAAAGAGCAGGAAGAAGACCCGAGTCCAAACGAGTATCAGGAAGGGCTGTGCGGACAGGGCCTCAGTCTGTGTCTTGAGGCTGGTGTTGCATCTGTGCATACATTTGCCAAAAGTCACAGACCTCGCCGAGCGTAGTCGCCATGCCTGTGACCCCAGCTACTTGGGAGATGGAAGCAGGAAGATCCCAAGTCTGAGGCCAGCCTGGACAGTACAGTGAAACCCTGTCTCAAAATCAAATAAGAAGGGTTGGGGGCGTGGCTCAGTTCTGGAGGACTTACCTAGTGTGTGTGAACTGCTGGCTTCAGTCTCCAGTGTCACAACACGCAATCATCACCATCATCACAGACTTAGCCATTTGCTTACCCTATGTAAAGTAAATTTTTAAAACACTATCTTTAAAGCAATATAAAAAAATAAATAGTATAGTTATGTAAACTTTTTTTAAATTTAAACTTATTCATTTATTTGTTTGTAAATGTATGAATTCCAAATTCCATAACACATTAGAGACACAGGGTCTGGGCAATCACGAGCATCTATGCCCACCCCCTTTTTCAGAAGTTCACCCCTTTCCTAGTTGACCATCGTCTCTCTACCCTGTCATTCATGTTGGAACCTTCCTATGCCATATGCCATTATTTTTGTGCATTTCATAAGAGGGACACCGGCTATAGTCCGTCTTTTGTGCTTGGCCCGTTTCACTGAGCATTATGGGCTCAAGGTGACCCCATTTTCATTCAAAAGCTTCATATCTCTCTTTATGACTTCAAACTATTCCATTATGTATAGGTACCACATCTTCTTTAAACATTCCTCTGTTAATGGACAGACAAGTTGTTTCCAGGATTTGAGATGATGAATTGTGCTGCAATAAACAAGATATGTAAACTTAAAAACTGGGCATGGTGGTGCACACCTGTAATCCCAGTCCTCAAGAGGCTGAGGCAGGAGGATTGCTAAATCCAAGGCTAGCCTGAGCTCCACTGAGTTCAGAACCAGCCTCGGCTACAGAGTAAGACCCTGCCTCAAAAATAAAAGAAAAAATATATGCATATATGTATGTAAACTTAAAAAGAACAGTAATTCAGTGTTTTTATAAAGTTCTAAATTCTCATGTAGATTTCAAAGGAATTAATATAGAAATGACAATAATATATATTAGCAGTACCACAAAGTTTAACTAAGTTCTAAATCTATAAGTATGAATATCAGTATATATAGGATGATTTTAAGGATATTATTTTTATAACCATTTCAATTAAGTGAATTTGTCATATACCTTATTTTTAAGATAAAACTGACTACCAATGTGCTCTTCAGATTTTTTAAAGAAAAAGATATGTTGCTGAAATGGAGTGATTTTCACTCCATGTATATGAATTTTCTATAGCTACTTATATAGAAATAAAACGTGGAAAATGTAAAAGACAGATGCTAGATTTTTCACAACATAAAAATTTTAAAATTAACTCTCCAAGTACAGCTTTAGTAAGCTGGAAATGACAGGAATTCCAGGCATTATTTTCCCTCACCAGGGCGTAATAAATTCCCCTGCTCGTTCACCATTTACCGAAAACAAAGTAAGAATGGTGGCCCTAAAAACTAAAAAATAAAGTAGAACTAACTAGGAAGAAAGCCGGGGTCAGGGACCCAGCTGGGAAACGAGACTCACAGTGTGGAGGTTGCAACAACACCATGAGTTTCTCACCACTCCCCGGGGAGAGGTAAAATATATGACCAGAGGACAAAGGACATTCCAAGCCTGACTCCGGAGACCACCCGCCTTTGAGTTACAGACTAAAGGACAGGTCTGGCTCAGGCTCCGCCCCAACTCCCAAACAAACAGCAGTTTAATTTGTGGTTGGTAAACATAGCAGTTTGATGTCATGGGGTCTTTCTTTTTTCTATTCCTTTTATTGTTTTTTTTTTTTTTCTTTTGTGATACTGCGGATTGAACCCAGAGCCTTCACCCGGAGCTACAACCCCAGCCCATTGCTTTTTAGTTTTGCTTTTGAGACAGGATCTTTTTGCTGTATCACTACCTGGCCCAGGTTGGGCTTGAACTTGTGATCTCCCTGCCTCAGCCTCCCAGAGCGCTGAGGTTACAGTCCTGTGCCACTGGGCCGGGTTACCACTGGTTCTTGAATGTCAGAAAATGCAACATAATCAGATAAAGTTTTTTTTAATGCAGAAAAGGCCATTTGATGAGCATATAAAACCTTTTGAAAGATAGCAACACAACTACAGACAGCTCGGAAATGGAGCTAGCGGGAACCTTTGCGATCTTCCAGTTATTCTGAAGTATGTCACAGACTGGTAGAGACCATGTAGGTACCCTGCTAGAGGGACAGAATGCCAGAAATAATCCCACAGACGAGTGGAAGTAGGCAGCGCTATACAGAGCATCACACGACTACAAATCCACCAAGAAGCCAGTAAGTTAGAAAACATGATTTGCTGATTTCTGCTCAAGAAGGGACAAAAAATAAAAAATAAATAAAATAAAATAAAATAAAATAAAAAACCGGCAGGAGACGTCAGGCACACCGACTGTTCATTTCCTGAGCGCTGTTGGAATGCACGTGCAAAAGCCCTGTCTTGGGACCCTCGAATTCCACCTCTGCCCCCCGGGAGTCAGAACAAAAATCAACGCGGGCACATCTCAAACGCGGGCCACCACTGGGCTCACGGGGCTGATTGTAGAAACCAAGGAAGGACCCTGTGCACCTGTGTGTGTGGACAAGCAGAGATCAGTAACCATACACAAAATAAAGTTATCTTTCCCATCACCAGCTGCTCCTGAAGGGGTTATATTAGGGGTTTTTTGTTTGGTTTGGGTTGAATTCCCTCTGTAGCACAAGTGATTTTTTTTTTAATTGACACCTTGCATTCACCCATGCCTGTGATACACGGTATGAGAATTTAATACATGTCTACAGTGTGTAGTGACCACATCGTGTTTTCATCTCCTCAAATATGTGTCACTCTGTGTGTCGGGAACCTTCAAAATCTTCCAGCTATTCTGAAGCATGTCGTAGGCTGTGACAGTTTCTCTGCTCGGTGATTAGACATCAGAAACCACTGCTCCTGCTTGCCTTGCGTGGGTGTTCCTTCTGTAACTTCTGCCACCCTTTCTCCATCATCCTCTTTTGGTCTAGAGTGACTATTTCGTTCTTCTGTACTAGACCGTATTTTCAGCGTCCCCAAATGAGTATGAACACTTGGTCTTTGTCTTTCCACACCTGACTTCTTCACAATACATAAAGACTTCCAGTTTCGCCCATTTTTAAGCAAATAATGAGATTTCAGTCTTCTTATGACAGAATTATAGTTCATTGTGAAAGAGACACCAGGTGCATTGTTATGGTTTGGACCCGGAATGTCCCCCAAAGCCTCACGTATTAGGATATTGTGGAAGAGCTATGAAACCACGTGCTATTAAGAGGCGGGGCCTGGTTGGAAGGAGAGGAGCACTGGGGCTTGACCCGGAAGGGGCGGGTCGCAGGGACAGGACCTGGAAGGGTTTACACTAGTTCTTCCTTTCCTCCCTCCCTTGACATCCTGTCTGCCGTGCCAGGAACACCCTCCTCCCTTTTCCCTACACCATGTGCTTCTGTCACTGCCAGCCACCTACGAATGAACTGAGACCTTCTGAAACTGTGAGCTAAAAGAAATCCTTCCCCCCTCAAGTTGTGGATGGCAGGTGTTCTGTCCCAGCAATGAGAAACTAAGACATGTATCCATACAGACGCACTGCTTGGTTCCGTATCTTAGCTATTGTGAATAGGGCTGCCACGAATGTGTGTGGGTGTCTCTTTGATTTGATGACTTTATTTCCTTTGGTTATATAGTCAGGAATAGGGTTGCTGAATCCCATGGCTGTTCTGCTTTTAGTTTCTTAAATTATTTCCATACTGTTTTATGTAACAGCTGTACTAGGGTCTTTTTTTTTCGGGGGGGGGGGGTGTTTTGTTTTTTGTCTTGTTTTGTGGCAGGACTGTGGGTGAAACCCAAGGCCTTACACAGACTGGGAAAGTGCTCTTCCACACTGGCTGTGTGTGCAGCCCTGGGCATACCTGTTCTAATCAACATTCCCAACAGCACTGTACTGGAGGTTCCCTTTCTCCACATCTACACATCTGGTCCAGAATTTAGTTTTGATTCTTTGATAATAGTCTTTATATTCACATTTTTTTTCTTCTTTCTTTTTTTAAGACAGGGTCTCACTCTGTACTCCAGGCTGATCCTCAACTCACAATATAGCCGAGACTGGCCTCAAACTCCTGGCATTCCTCCTGCTTCAGCCTCCCAAATGCTGGGATCAGAGGCATGTGCCACCACACCCAGTGTGATAAGACCCTTTGTAACCTGAGTGTGATGATGCTTCCTTATGGTTTTCGATGTGCACTTTTCCCCAATAATTAGTGATACTGAGTACTTTTTACATGCTTTTTGGCTAGTTGTACATCTCTTTTTGAAAACTTTTTATTCGGGTTATTTTCCCATTTTTAATTGATTTGGTTATTTTTGGAGAGTTGAATACCTTGCCTGTCCTGGATATCAATCCTTCGTTTGATGAATAATTTACAAATACTTCCTCCCACTCAGCAGGTAGCTTCTTTACCGAGTAACTGTCTCCTTTGCAGTGCAGACGTTACTTCGCTTGATGTACTCCCATTCGTCCATTTTCATCTTTGCTGCACGTTCTTGGGGGGGTGGGGGTTGTCCAAACAAATCTTTGCCCAAATCAACGTCTTAAAATGTTTCTTCTTTGTGTTCTTCTAAGTAGTTCAAAGTTCTAAGTCTTACTTTTAGGTCTTGGATCCATTTTGAGTTGATTTTTGTATAAGGTGAGAGACGAGGATCTGAAGTTCCATTCGTCCATGTGTGCACATCTGGTTTTCCCAGCACCACGTTTGACGAGACTCTCACCCTTAGTTACACTGTCATGGCTGCCGCCGTGTCCTCAGTGGATTCAAGATATTTACCTTTAATGGTCAGTTAGACTTTGAGGAAGAATCAGATGTCACCCAGAGGCAGAGCTGTTGACTAAGACGGAAGGAGAACATGTCCTACTGCCTGGGCTTACCTTTCCCTTGAGTGACACTTGGTCACAACCTTTACCTTGTTTCTTATCGCAACTGAAAAAGACATTAACAAAAGAGAACTTTCAAAACTGCCTCAGAAAGTGGCGAGAACAGTGAGATAAGCGTGCTCAAAACAAATCAAAGCATTTTGAGGAAGATTAATAGCAATGTGTCTTTCATTCACATCATTTTTATGCTTAAACACACCATATTTTTTATCTTGGCACCCTTGCAAAAAGAGTTAACTATATGTATATGGATTCATTTCTGAGTTCTCCAATCTATTGATCTTTGTGGTGGCTTTTATACCAGCACCAAATAGTCTTATAACATTTAGTAAAAAGAGAAAGATTTTTTTCCCCACTTTTTGATACGTATATGTGCAAAATTTAAGGTTTACATTGCTTTGGGGCATTTTGTGCACATACGTATCTAGTCAAGTTAGCAAGACCTTCCCTGCTTTCCTTTCGATCCACCCCCTACCCACCCACAACCAATGCCCCACCCCCCCCCACCCCACCCCAACCCACCCCACCCCGTTCCCTTTATTTTTCACTTTAAGTTCTGTGAGATAATTGTGATCTGGGATCTGGGTTTCTCATATCAGAGAAACCATTCAATATTTCACCTTGCTTCTGACTCACTTCACTAAGCATGATGGTTTCAAGTTCCTTACATTTGCTTACAAAAGCCTCCAAGCTGTCAGACTTTATAGATGCATAGTATTCCATTGTGTATAAATACCGCAGTTTGTGTATCCATTGGTCTGTTGATGGGTATTTTGGTGTCTTCCATATTTTAGCTATTGCTAGTTGTACTGCTATGAACAGGGGTATACATGTATCTCTGTTATGTGTTGTTTTCAACTCTTTTGGTAGTATTCCCAGGAGAGGTATCACTGGATCAAAGGGGATATTTATTTCCAATCTTTTGAGAAACCTCCATACTGCTTTCCATAACAGTTGTACGAATTTACATTCCCACCAGCAGTGCAGGAGGGTTCCTTTCTCCCCAAAGCCTCGCCAGCACTGATTGCTATTTGAGTTGTTGATATAGGCCATTCTCTCCTGAGTGAGATGGTATCTTAGTGATGTTTTGATTTGCATTTGCCTTATGGCTAGGGATGTTGAATAGCTTTTCATGTATTTATTGGCCATTTGAACTTATTCCTGAGTGAATTGCCTCTTCTTTTGCCCATTTTTCAATGGGGTTCTTGATTTTGGGGGGCTTACTTTTCTTCAGTTCCCTGTATATTCTGGTTATAAGCCCCCTATCTGAGGTATTGGTGGTGAATATTTCCCAGTCTGTGGGTTCTCTTTTTACAGTGTTGATAATTCCCTTTGCTGTGCAGAAACTTTTTAATTTGACATGATCCCATTTTTTAACAATGGGGAGAAAGATTTCTTTAGGACAGGAGCAGTTAAAAATCACTCCCAAGTGAGTTTCTTTAGCCATTTTAAATAGATTTGCTGCCCAAATTCATTGTAAATACTATTACACACACACACACACACACACACACACACACACACACACACATATATATATATATATATATATATATATATATATATATATATATATATTAATAAAAATAGTGGAGGTAAAAAATTTTTAAAAATAAATAGATTTGCAGTTGGTTTTCCAAAATTTCATTAACTAACTCTGAAGTTCAGGTCAATTTTCAAATATCTGACAGCCTCAATCTCCTGGTCTAGAAAATGGAGATAATATTTCCTGCAGAGGAAGGATTAAATGTAATAGTGAGCTCAAGTGACCCCTGAAAACTATAAAATACTAATGATCTTCAAGAAATTGTTTATACAGCTACTAATTTCCAATTTTAAGTAATACAAAGGATGCACACGCACACACACACACACACACACACACACACACACACACACACACACACACACACTTGGGGAAGGTGTGGCTGTGTGGTGCTGAGAATGGAACCCAGGCCCTTGGTGCTGAGCTACATTCCCAGCTCACCCTTTAGTTTTGAGACAGTGTCTCCCATGTCACTAAATTGCCTAGGTTGGGCTTAAAATCGCAGTCCCCTTCTTGAACCTCTCAGAGTGCTGGGATTACAGGCCAGCATGGTCACCAGGACCAGCATGCAATGTATATATTTACATAATCTTTAATCTTGCTATATGTCTCTATGAAATTTTTTTTAAAAACATGTTTTGAGAATGATTAAAAATCAGACACTTCTCTTATAACGGTAGAAACAGAATATCATTTAGAACTGGTTACGGAATGCCATGGCTCCAGAGGGCACCAATCCTCCGAGCTCCCTAAATCCCACTACAGACCTCAAACTGTGGACAGTAAAATTAAGTATTATGAGGAACAGTGGCTTTCCCTAAAGACCACAAAACCTATATAATAAACCAATATCAAATGTGTGTCTACAGATTATAACCTTAAGGAAAAGTCAACTTTACAAATTTTAGGAAAGCAGCAGAGTTTACTTTACAGCACCATTTCCCAGGAACTTAATCCTTAGTTGAAAAGTATTTGCTAGACTATTTACCTAGTAAACAAACCCTCACCTATAGCCAGCGTGGCTCCAGTTTTATGTAATGGGTGATGTTTAAACTCTCCTAACAGATACTGAAAATGCCATCGAAGAGCCTCCTGGAAGCTGCTCCTAGGGCTTAGATCATGTTACAGATTAAAGAATGCATCAAAGACATCTTCTCAAAACACATGAACAACCACACTACCTCACTGGTAGTTAAAATTCTGCCATCAGTCATCTGAATGATTTACAGGATGTCTATGATTTGTGCATTAAAAAGAGAGAGAAATCAGATTAACATTTTCTCACTTTTGAAGGAATACTGTAGCTTATAAATGTATTTTTTTTCCTAGAATCTTAGTGCTTTCTTCCAGCATTCTTGGGTCAGAGGTCAGCCAGGAGATGTCTTCACGCTGCAGCTACTGCAATTCTTCTTTTGTTCCTGAACCATATTGGCAAGGCTGTCCCAGGGAAGCACCCAAACCAATAAAGCCCAACAACATCTTGCCCCGTCCGAGAGGGTTTTGTCACTGCTTTGTTTAACCATTTATCCTTTGGATATTGAACTTGGAGGCTCCCCACCTGCTCAACTTCACAGCAATGTGCCTTTTAAAATATAAATGGGTATTATGACAAAAATGGTGAACTAGAGGTAAGTACACATAAATCAATATGAGGCATAGGTCAAAATTCTTTATGGAGATCTCTAGTGAAATCAGGAGGTGATGGTTGACACCAACAATTCTTTTTCTTAAAGGACATACCCTGAGAAAATTCTGAGGACAGCAACTTAAAGAGAGGAAGTGACATTAACCACTACCCCCAGGGAAAAATGGTTATACTTTAATAATGTTCAGTTCTGTTTGTTTGTGTCTCAGTTTTCACTAAATTGCAGTAATCATTTTAAAACAATAAGGTGTTGGTATTCATTGTACAGTGAAATGCATGCTACCGTCCTCCGGACAACACCAGAGGAGAAATTAAGTCATGTGTCAAAATCTTTGTAATTACTTGGTGTTGAGAAAAACACATTGTTTCCAGAGGATAAACGTGTTCTTCCCGTTTGTTTTTCTTCTTCCCTCTCTTCTTTATTCTTCCTTCCTTCATCGGTCTTTTCTTCCTTCTTTTTCCTAATTTTGTTTTTTGTTCCAAGTTTAAAATATGCATTTAGGCTTTTTTTAAGGTAAAAACAATGGATAAAGTCAAGGCAGGATGTGTGAAGTGATGGGAATGTGGGGGGTGAGGGAGGAGAGCAGAGGGCGAAACAGGAGAGGGAAAGGGAATGGGGAGTTGACGCGATACGCAAGTGCACAAAATTCCCAAGTTCAGTCTAACCATTCTGTGTTGCGCACACACCCTAACGCAAATGGAGGAGATTGAGGCAGGCTGTTCTGTGTGTGTCCTTTCCTTCTTGACAGCTGAATCCCAGGTGTCGTGACCTAGAACTCATGTTAATTGGATAATGGAAATTCTAGATTCTTCAACCTCAACCTCCAAATTGCTGTCTTTTTAGAAAATGGATTTTACATAAACATATGTATGCTATCATCTGCCCAAGGGTACAGGTCTGGTTTTTGTCCTGTCCCATTCTAATCTCTTCAGTGCTTGAAAAAGTCAATCTTTTAAGGAAAGCCTTTGAACATGCCCTCATTTTCTGGCTTAGATATATTTTTAGAAGTAGATTTGGCAAAGTGCTTACATACATACATACATACTATCTCGAGGTATGTGTCGTGGTTGATTTTTTAAGATTATACCACCATCCTCCATCTAGAGTCCACACTCGCTCTTGGGTTCAACCTTTTTCAAAGATTCTTTCTATCATCCTCGGTCTTATATTTTTAAGAAGACTTAGGGCAACAGATACGTTTTTCAAATGTCTTTTCAATGCCTGCTTTTGCTGGAAAACAATGCAAATATTACCAGGGTAATTGAATCTAATGGCCTTGACTTGAAAGTATATGTTTAATATCATATATGTTTCAGGAAAAAAAGTGAGTTTGCTCACCAGAACTGATATTTCTGAAAAATAGTAATATTTATATACATTGATAGCTTCTTTTCTCTAAATATCTTATATATATATGTTGGGTTCCTATGTATTTAAAAATTATGAATAATATTAGAATTTCTATTTTTAAAAAGAAAACAGTCACAGAACTTAATTCCTTAGAGGTAGTACTTAGGGAGAAATACTTCAAACCAACCACTAGTGTCCAATACCAATCTACAAAATTTTCTGTCACAAACTTAAGACCATTTCTGGAGTTAGATTAAAGAAACATAAACTATATCTTATAGATTTCTTGATAAATTTTAATGATCTCACTACATGCTAGCTCAATACAAAATGCATCATTCTGGAAAATAAAAGGTTTGACTTTGTATCTTAACAAAAGTCATAAGTTCTGAGATATGAATGAAAATTGAAAGTTAGGAAACAATGAACATGAAAAACAGGGTAAAATAGTAACTCTCTTTCTCAAGGGGAAAACTATTCATTGTGTGCATGTTGTTCTTTGAAAGGTCTATGTAATCTAAAAAAGGTCTGAAAGTGACTATTTCTCCCATGTTTTTCTTATACACACAACAAGGATGAAAGATTTTATTTATAGGAGTTTTTCAAGTAGCTTCCGTGCTAGTCTCCAAATATTCGCAGATTCCAGAGTTCTGCAAATAATTAGCTGACAGTTCTGGAATGCAGAAAGAGCCTGTCAACAGCTTTAGTATTAAAAGTGCTGAAGGACAATCAAACACAGCCAAGTCTAAGTGAATTTACCCCAGCCAAGACCTGGAGGCCCTCCTTTGTCTGTAATGGCACTCAAAAGGTGGGGAACAGCTCTATGGATTAGATTAAGGAATAACTTAAGAATTTGATACTGACATAAAGGTCATTTTGTCCATTAGCATCAGCATTTTAAATAACTGTACATTCTTCATGTCTATCAAAATAGTTGTCAGCTCTAAAATATTTCACTGAGTAGAGGCGCAATCTCCCCCACGTACATCAGTCATTAAGACTTTAGAGTCTTGCTCCTTCCTGTATATAATATGATTTATAAATGGACAGAGTAGGATGTAAAACAGTTGTATCCCGTAGTCATTAGTAGAGATGAAGGAGGCTAGCAAACCATGTATTATTAATTAGCCTGATGCTTTATCCTGTTGTCTCGGAGCCTGTCAGCCACTCAGGAAAAAGCAATGTCAGGAAATGGTACTTTTCTTGAGAATAAGTTATTTTTGCTACTTTTATTTTTCTCTGATCAAAATCAAGGTTCTTTTCTGCCCATGGATTTCTGTTCTCTGAGATATCTCAGTTATTCTCTTGATTTATCAAAAAATCCAAGACTTCTGTGCAGAACTTCCCTTCATACATGGCAAAGGATGAGAGGTCCTCATGATGCTGAGAAGATTTATAGTCCTAAAATCCGCACTTGCTCATTTGAAGACCACAACCAACTTCTCTTACTTTAATACTGCCACTTGTCTCCCACAATAAATTAAAAGGATCCAGTCCCCATAATTCCAGAATTTGGGGAGGCTGAGGCAAGAGAACCTCAGGTTCAAGACCAGCCTGGACCTTAGCTAGACCCTGTCTCAAAAGCAAAAGGAAAAATGGGCTTGAGATGTAGTTCAATGTGAAGGTCCTGGGTCCGATCCCAGGACCACAACAATAATACTATTAAGAGTAATAGCAAATTAGTTAATTGATTAATTAAGAGAGACCAGAGAAGAAATGGACTCATAATTCCTTAGTCTTTGGAAAAATGCTGGTAGCATAACACTTTTTCTAAGTGCCTTTTACCACGCAAAATTCTTCCTTTTAAAAATATACATTAAATGCTATCATAAATGAGACTGGGGATATAGCTCAGAAGTACAGCACTTGTCTGAATTCAAGGATGACTGAAACACCTAAGCAGGAGACCTGCTTATTTATTTATTTATAAGCTAAACAAATACTTCATTTGCTGTCACCCACTTGAATAATATCGTATTTACAAGATCTTTTTAAATGTATTAGAATGGAAATATTAAGCCAAATTTTGACAAGTGATTTGCATATTTTATAGGTTTTGAAAATATTAAATGAATCCAAACATTTCAACATATCAGTAATTCACTTTAAGCAATTTCACACGACACATAAATTCTTATGGTTGCAAATGAAAGAGTACATTTGATTCTCATTTTGCCAGTACCGCGGGTTGTTTTTTTTTTAATAAAAGAAAAATCCCAAAGGGACAAAAATCAATTTTGACAAGAAAAATAAAATTTTCTATTTTTGCTTTACAGCTGATACGGGAGTGAATTTTATTCAACCCTCAAAACACATAGGGCCTGATCGGAGGACAGTGGGACAGGCACTCTGGGAGCTCAAGGACAGAGAGGTGGAGGCCAGCCTGGGCGACTCACCGAGATGCTGTCTAAGATCAGCAAAGGCAGAAACAGCAACCTACACTAATATCTCCAGTCAAAGAGTAAAGGCTACTTTTTAGATATATTTGCCCATGTTATTATTTTCACCTTTGTCATTAAAATATTTAATTCTGCTAAATATTAAAATGTATTTTTCTTTTATTTAAAAAATAACATATCATTGTAATCAGTAACTTTAGAAGCTCTAGTTTGTAAAAGTTAATGACAATTTGGTTTTTTGATGGTACTGGAATTGAACTCAGGGCCTCACATGTTCTAGGCAAATACTCTAGCGCTGAGCTGCATTTCTGGCCCAAAGTCACATACTTTGATAAGTTTAATCCACCTCCTAAGTGCAGGAGACAGCGTGTCAGTCTCATATTTTGAAAGTTTGGTCGTTTTTAATAAGTTACTTAACATTCATTTTCCATAAAAATTTCTTCTGGCTTTATGAAATATATAGTACACAGCTATTATGTATAATCTTTATCAAAACTATCATCACTTCTACTAGGAGAAATGTATCTAAGAAAAAGAGGAAGGAAGGAAGGAAGGAAGAAAAAGTTTTATTTTTACATAGTACACATTAACATATCATAAACTTTGTATTTGTGTGCATGTGTATGTGTGTTATGCCTGTGATATTGGACATGGAACCCAGGACCTTCACACTGACTTTTTCTTTTCTTTTTTTCTTTTTTGCGACAGGGTGTCACTTTATAATCCAGGATGGTCATGAACTCACTATGGAGCCCAATCTAGTCTCAAACTCATGACAATCCTCCTGCCTCGGCTTCCTAAGTGCTGGGATTACACCACCATGCCCAGTTGATTTCATGCGAGGGAGTCAGACTTAGGACCTCAACCATGCCAGGCCGGCACTCTAGCCACTACACTGTTCCTCCAGTCCCCACACTGAACTTTGTGATCTTCAGACAGTGTCACTAAGTCACTGAGCCTCCCAGAGTGCTGGGATTACAGGCCTGTACCTCTGGGCTGGCTATTCTCTGTATTTTATTATTGGTGTCTCTATCTGTAAGATGTGATGTTGGTGAATATGAGATGTTTATTAGGGCTCTCTGGAACTGGTGCGCTACACAGGCAGGTACAGATGTAGATACAGGTATAAACAGCTACCAAAGGAAAGCTTTTAATGAGGAATCGTCTGACGTGATTATGGAGGCTGGACAGATGATCTGCTGTGATCAAACACAGTTAATTTTAGCCCCAATCTAAATGCTCGTATATTTCAGAAACAGCTCAAAATTCGCAAAGCATGTCCGTAACTTTCCTGGCATGCACACAAGGACCACCTAGGAAGAAGTAAATGCTCAGTCGTGTCTTTTTACTAGTCAAATCCCTTCTTTCTCCTCGCTCTGCTCACTTTCATGTTGTATTATTCCCTTTCTGGCCAACAGGAAAATCTGCATAACTGAGTACCCAACTATTTCTATAACTAAAGTTAAGTGTTGTTTTCTCCAAATAGTTAGCTCATATTTTTTCTCATTTTTCTTTTTACAGAGGAAGAACATGAAATAAAGGAAAAGAAAAAGAAAAGAAAAGAGTTTGGGAACAAGAAAAATAGCTCAGAGGAAGAACACAGCGAATGTATGGTCTCACCAGCACCATTGGACTCATAGACACAAACACGTCACCCTAAGACGGAGACCCCACCCACTGGAGCTGCGTGTCTACACGAGTGAGAAGGGAGGAAGAGCAAGAAAATTAAAAGATAGGCTCACTGATTACTCCGGACAGCAATCATCATTGATTTAATAATGAAAAGGGGCTTCCTAACATGTTTATGACACAGTCTTATTAAAAAAGATACCATCCACCAGTGAAGAACACTGAACCATGCAGTTGTGGTGGATCCCACAGAGGGGCACAGCCAAGATGGTGGCAAGAGTAAGGTTGTACCAACTGTTAGAGTCCAGCACGAGGCAAGAATAGCCAGGTGTGGAGCCTCATGGCTGTAATCCCACCCACTCAAGAGGCTGAGGTCAGAGCATCTCAAGTTCAAGGTCAGCTTGGGCAACACAGAAAGACCGTGTGTGAAAATAACAGAGAAGGGCTGATGGTGTACCTACTGATAACTCACTGACCGAGTGACGGTTAGTGCATATAAGGCTCTGCATTCAACACGTGGAGAGAGAGAACAGACTTTAATCACTTTTTATTTCAACTTGAGACACACGTGCTAATATATAAATCAGCTTTGATGAAAAACTATAATTAGCTGTATTAACCTTGTTACTGCTTTTGTATCTAAAAATGCATAGGAGAAAAAACTATATTTCTCCAACCCTAACACAGAAAATTTTGCAATGTTCATATCGAACAAAAATATTTTGTGCTCATGAACTTTAAAACCTAAAGCAATATCAACTACAAAGACGTAAGATTGTGTAAGCCTTTGATTTTAGTTTTGCGTAAATGCATAATGGAAAAATGTTCAGGAAAAAGAGCAATTCTGGTTTTTTTTTGTTTTTGTTTTTGTTTTTTTTTTTTTTTGGACATAGGATCTCGCTGTGTAGCCCAGGCTGGTCCTGAACACTAGTGTGACCTAGGCTGGTCTTGGGCTCAGAAGATCCTCCTGCCTCAGCCAGGATCCTGAGTGCTGGAATTTAAGGCGTTGCACCACCATGCCCAGCTTTATGTGGCACTGGGGAATTGCACTTGGCAAGGCAAGCATTGTAACCGCTGTGCCATTCCTCCAGCCCAAGAAAAGCCATTCTATGTCCATCATAGTTTTCTAAAAGTCAACTTTTCTGTTCCTATCTTCTAGGTCAGGTGTCAAGTCTGTGGCACACTAGTTGTTTGGGTTTGGTTTGGTTCTGGGTTTTTTTTTTTGTAATTAATGTTATAATAAAAAAAGGAAGTTGTAGTACTTATACACTTACATTAGCTGTACTGCACATTTGATATATAGCCCAAAACACTCAAAAAAAGACAAAAAAAAGTGGGCTGCAAATTGAAGATGCTTATTAGACCGGAAGTCGTCACAATTGATGCCGACGGCTCCAAAGAGACCGGAAGGACTCCATGACCCCTCCAAAGATCCTCAAGGGAAGAACCAAAATCGTTCGTTTCCATTGCACCTGGCTCCCGAGAGCCAGTCACAATTTGAGATCCACGTCCCCTGCATGCTCCTTGCTCGGTACTTCCCACTCTCAAGCGAGATTTCACAAGGATGGCTCCCCACTGCCCACTGTCAGCCAGCTGGGCAGCAAAGTTAGCCAAGAAGTAATCCAGACCAGAGCCCTGAAAATTTAAACAAGCTCATTATGTTAAAGAGGACAGAGCACGGGCTCTACAGACCAGCAGATCCGGGTAGGGAATCTCTACTCTTACCTAATACGAAAAATTACCTAATTTCTCAGAGCCTCGATGTTATCTCTGAAAAATGAAGATAAAGAAATGACCTTCTTGGCTGGATTGATGAATGAACCAAAAACTGGTGTATGCAAAACACGGAACTCAGAGGTTGTGACAGTTGCAAGATAAGGCTGCCTATTTTTATTTGAACACATAAACATTCCCTTGGAATATAATTGGGTGAGAAAGTTCTGAGTGAGGATCCCGGACAATGGAACTTGCTGAGAGTCACTCAAGACATACCAGAGCTTTCCATCTTGGTGTCCAGATACACGCCATTTCACTAGATAGAGTTATTCAGGAAAACAGAAAAATCTACAACATGGTTCAAACTGGGTGCTGCCCAGCTCACCCCCTGTAGCTGCCTTATCCCATACTGCATCGATTGACAGTCAGCAATGCCTTGTAATTAATTAAAAATACAAAAAGTAAAGAAGATATGTGAAATAAACTCTCTTTAATTTGTAAGTGGAATAACTGCTAGAACCTCATACTATTATTTTGTTATTCAAAGCATAGCTAATCTATCAAACCTATCTAAGGTACTTCAAAAGCAATTCCACGCTTGATTATTATATAACAGAGTTATTATACTCAAATGAGAACCAAGCTGGGCACACCTACCTGTTCCTGTCTGCGGTAGACAAACTACCTTAGGTAAGCAACACATTCTTCAACTTTGTATTCGTGATGCACAAAATTATTTTTAAGTATTTTTAATCATATCTTCACTATTTATAATTATGATTAAATATAAATTTCTCATCTTTACTTCATCTAAAATGGTATTTTTTGAGTTACAACCCATGTATAGTAAATTATTGAGAAAGTTCTGAATTTTTGCAGACACTGGAAGTTATGGGAATTCTCTCAAAAAATACTGTAGGCTTCCATTCTGATCACATACTGAGTTTTGAACATATATATGAAGTTTAGAGCATTAACTTCAATCTTTAGGCATTTTCAGATGTAACTGTTGTGTAATGCCTTCTGTTTTGACGTGTGCAGTTGTTATAAATTTAAAAGTACATTTGTCCTTTGAATTTTATTAAGGAAATATGTGTATATTATAAAGATAATTATGGTTTTCTCATAGGATGTTTGAAATAAACATAACTGTAATCATAATAAATAGTTCTCCTGATTTAACAGGAGCTTTCAAGCCCCCAAATAATAAGCAATGAAGACCTCTATTTTTCCTCTCAGCACTCCCAAGGCAATCATCTGTGCTTATCTGAAGAGGTGTGAGGTGTTTAAAAGGCTGGGAAGGTGGATTAGGAACTGGAGAAATAGGATGGAGAAGATGTTCATTTCAGAAGATGAAACACAAAACTGCATCTAAAACTTGTACTGCTGGCCCTGTCAGAGCCCATGCTCGAGTTACAGGGTCGCTCTCCAGTCCAGGACAGGAGTTAAGAGTTGAACCAAGAAAAATGTTTGCTCAGATAAGAGAAAGATCACATCAAGAAAAACAGGAGAGAGAGAGAGAGACACTTGAAGGAGGGCTAGTGTTCCCAGTGAGCAAACATTTTATTTTGCTTTACAATAGGCAGAAAGACACTCTACTGTTTGTTATTGTCCCAACTATCAGCATTTTAGGCATTCAGACACTGAAGTACTTTATTCCTCTTGGGCCTGATTTGGGAAGAAAGGCCAGGAACAGGACTCGGGTTACTCTTTTCCTAAGAAAACTTTCGAATTCCAGACCCAAGGATAGATAAAATCCACACCTGCTTGCAAAATGCTTCCTCTGTGCGTATCCACCCAAACAAGGTGACCAGTGCTTATGGTTTGAAAACAGAAATAAACCTTGTAAGGATAAAACCAACAGTCCTTTATTTGAGCTACCCAAAAAATACAGAAATATCTAAAATGCACAGAAAATACAAGAAGCTGACTTTATTTGTGAGTTCCAAACTTAGTCTACTATTTAGAGAGCTAACCAGAAAACAGACTAACTTAAACCTTAACTTTTTCATCTTTCAGACCTAAGTCCCTCTATATAAGATATAAAGATATATATATATAAGATATATAAGATATAAAAGGAAAAGGAAAAGACCCAAAGGCTTGCAGAAAACAAAAACATGAAAGGAAAAAAAGTGGAAAGTAAGCAAGGTGTATTTTTTTCTCTATCTCATTTAGACAAACTCTAATTTACTGAATCCAGAAGTGACCCTAAGTGCCCCCACCCCCACCCCGACTCCACTGCTAGGTTGCTATGCTAGAGTAATTAAGCTTCTGGCCTCTGTCTCCCAGAAATCACATGTGCTCACACATACCCAATCAAGAAATATCTGTAAGGCTCCATGCATTAGTTTCCTACCCACTTGTCTTTGTTACTTTTTCATTGCTGTGAGTCAATACCCGGCATCCACAAAGTTAGGGGAGGAAAAGTTTCACGGTTTCAGAAGGTCACGGTCTACTCAGGGGCAGCCGGCAGCAATGGAAGTACATGGCAGAGGCAAAGGTGGGGGCAGCTCCTCGCGACATCACAAACAGGAAGCCAAGTCCCATCGAGACCAGTCTCTTCGCAGAAGAAAAATCTGTAACAATCTCCTTTCTTCCTTTCTTTTATACAGTTTGAGTTCCCAGTTGGGCCACATCCAGGTGGGCGCTCTTCCCTCATTCGCTGGCCCACAAATCACCCACACTCTAATCCAGGCTGGTTCTTCACTGCCTAATCTAGGGGTGGTTCCTAATTGCCTCACGTTGACATAATCTCGTCAATGGTCATGCCACTGAATAAAGCTTATAAAAATTATTAGTGAGGCTAGGTTTGCTTTAAAGACACTACTGACATTAAGTCACGGGGATATGTGCCATGGGGTGCACTGGACTTTAGAAAGAGAACAGGAAAGGCAGGACTCTAGGCTTCCAACCAGACATTGGGGCTGGGATAAGGTGCACGAGTTAAAGGGGTCACAAAAAAATCAAAATTAAAATAAAATAAAGGGACCACACACTAAAGAAGTTCATGGTGATGGAGGGTATTTGTCCTATGTGTATGACTACTACCTACTCTTTCTAGAGATCCAGCTTTCTGGTTCTAAAGGAACCTGATGACATCAATTACAAATTTCATTTTCCTGTGGTACTCGTGATCAAGCCAAGGGCTTATCCACTGAGCTACACCCCCAGCTCATTTTTATATTTAGTTTTAAGAAAGGATCTCACTAATCACGAAGTGTGCCCCATCTCAGCCTTCCAGAGCACTGGGATTACAGGCCCGTGCCGCCAGGCTCAGTCATAGAATGCTTTTCTAACCATAGACCTTCTCAACCATAGTTTGCAAGAGAATTAGCCATGAAGAAAATCATTTGAGCAATTTTTCTCAGTTTTCCCAAGGATAGGATATAACCAGTACCATTCGAATTTTCTAAGACAGAAACTCATTCATCACATTAACAATGCCTTACAACAGGTGTTGGCAATCCACAGGCACACAGGGCAATTCTGTTCTTCTAAATAAAGTTTTGTTGTAACACAGCCCTTTTATTCATTTGCATATTCACTGTAGCGTCTTTGAAGCTACAGAGGCAAAGCTAAGTAGACTATTATTGTCATCCGTGAGACACAGCATATCTTACAAGTTTGTAAAACCTCTGGAAGACTAAACAAGAAAGTTGGTAGCTTTACTTGGTCCTAACAGAGAGAACAAGGGGTCTGGGGAACACATGTGGAAAGGTGACTTTTCAGTGCACATGATATATAAATGATTCAGATAATTAAATCAAAAATTTAAAAATACATCTGCTCTATAATTTAGATATAAATCTTCATAAAAATATGACTAAAGGAAAGAAAAAATCAGAAAGACTTTGAATTGCCCCGATCCCAAAGTGTCTGTTGGCAGTTCTCTCTTTAAACTCAAATCCTTCTAATATAAAATAAATCCCAGCCACGTGAGGTAGCATGTGCCTAGAATCTCAACATTTTAGAAAGATGAGCCAGAAGGACTACAAATTCAAGCCCAGCCTGGCAACATAGCAATTTAGCAAGACCCTGTCTCCAAGAAAAAAAGAAAAATTGAAAGGCTGAGGGTGTAACTCAGTGTAAAGACTCTGGGTTTAGTTTCTAGTACTGAGGAAAAGAAAAAGAGAGAGAGAGAGAGAGAGACGGGAGAAGAAGGAAGAAGGAAGGCAGGCAGGCAGGCAGGCCACCAGCCAACTAAGAATCAGCAGGTAGAACCTTTAATTTCCTGAAAATTTGCCAGTGACTTCCCCTTATAATTCTCTTAAGACAGTTCGAAGTCTATTTACATACAATTAATCTTCTGAATATTGTTGTGGTTTACATCTCAAGTGCACCCAACATCTCACATGGTAAAGGTGTGGCTGGCAGCCTTTGGCACTACGGGAGGGGATGGAGCCTTTAAGAGGCAGGGCCTAGTCGGAGCCCGCCACCACCATGGCATGCCCTTGAAGGTGATCCTGGGTCCCTGGTGCTTCCTTCCCTCCCCTTTACTTCCGGGCTGCCATCAGGTGAGCAGACAGTGTACCAGTGCTTCCCTCCACGAATTTCGCTCAGGACCCAAAAGATAATAGGGCCAAGCAACAGGGGCTGAAAGCTCTGAAACCACAAGCCAGAGGAAACCATTTCTCCTTTACGCTGAATCGCCTCGGGCATTCTCTCACAGTGACAACGGATTCACACAACTTCTACAATTTCCAGTTTACATCCCATAACTCATGGGTGCTTTGCTTTGTTTTGTTTTTTGAGACAGGGTCTCGCTCTGTAGCCCAGGCTGGTCCTGAACTAACTATGGAGCTCAGGCTAGCCTTGGAATCATGGCAATCCTCCTGCCTCAGCCTCCCGAGTGCGGGGTTTACAGGTGTGCACCACTACACCCAGCATTATGTGGTGCTGGGGAAATCAACTCAGGTACTTAGCACTTGCCTAAGCACTTGCCTAGCAAGCAATATGTCAAGTGCCAAGTACCCGAGTTCGATTCCCCAGCACCACATAAAAGCCGGGCACAGTGGCATACACCAGCAATCCCAGTACTTGGCGGGCTGAGACAGGAGGATTGTCGTGAGTGCAAGGCCAGCCTGGGCTCCATAGAAAGCGAGACCCTCTTACAATTCTCTTAAAAAAAAAAAAAAAAGAAAGTATATATTCAAATTTGCGGGAATTAACTAAAGACTTTAAAGTCTGGGAAAATATTATTTAACCTGAAGGGGTCCCAGTGAGCATGATAAAGCCAAGTGATAAAAGGACAACATCTGAAGTAGACTAAAGTAGTCAGGGTGAGATAAGCTCGGCTGCTTTGACAAAAATACTCAACACAGAAAAGTCTCTGCACTTTATAAAGTATATTATTTCTCCCCCAACAGTAAACCTTGATTAACAGCCTGACTTACACTCAGGTTTGGGCAAGGACTTGAAGATGAAATGGAGCCACCTCAACACACTGTCCACAAGAAGAAACAGACGGCGAGAGAATTTTATGAGTCAGATCTGAAAATACATATCTGCTGCCAACATTTCACTGGCCACACTCAGCGATGACATGCCACCTAGTGTCCGGGAAGCTGGAAAGTTCATCTTCCAGCACGGGCAAGATAACAGTTAGCAGGCGTGGCAAGTACGTAGCCTTGTGTTAGACCCACTGAGAAATCGAGAAAACACACAGCTTGTAGCAGATGCATTTCAGTAATGCTTTTACTCGACACTGTCAAATTTAAAAATGATCTTCCATAGACTATTGCAGTTATCAGAATACCCACAAGTCTGTTGGAATACTATGCAGCGAAATCATTTTAAATGACATTTTTTACCTAAGAACTCCTTTGTCTGAAGAAACAGTCTTCAAGCCAGCTCACACAGACTCTCAAAACTGCTCAGATTCCTCGTACATGCATGGAAGCCAGATATGGACTCAAGAAATAGATAAGCAAGTCCAAACTGCTTCAATACCATAGCAAAGTGTGTATCAACTTAATAAAATATAATGGTGAAAACTAGTACATAATGTTAATATGCGTGAGTCAAACTTACACATATTACTCTGAATTATTAACTGTATATATATGCTTTTTTTCTTAATGGCATTATTCTTGTGGAACACGTGATTTTTGTCTTCCTGCAACAATACCTCAAATATAATCAGCATCCAGTTAGGATGAGCTGATGGATACAAAGGCATTGTTTATTCACCTCAGAAGGCTACCTTTCCTCTTTTAGGCTACATTTCAAGATTTTTTCCACTTACAATATGAGTAAACTTACGCGTATTCACTTCCGCCGTGTGTTTATTAAACACCCACGTGTTGCACAGTAACCCGGCACACCTGGTGTTGTGGAGACTGGTAAGACAACTAAAGAGACACAGGTGTGGCCTCCCCCTTACTGAACTTTGACCTTGACAGGTAATATACAAGAGATAGTGTAGGAAGTATTTATGAGTGAGTTGAATCTGGAGTTCCTGGGAAAGGCTAGGAAGACAGAACAAGATTGTTCTGCATAAATTCTGCTGAAAAGAGGTCACACTAGCCCAAAACACGGCATTGAGTTGAATGATCTCCCAGTTCTCTTTCACTGTGAAGTCAAACTTTCTCCTTTTGAAGGCATCTCATATGTTAAGAAATACGTCTAGTGTTCTCTGACCTTCTAGCAAAATTGTGGGCTCTGCTAACAAAATGACTCCATTGATGTATCTGGTGGTAGCTCCTAATAACGGCTTTTGCTGCTCGGCTTAATTAGACCACAAGGGACTTGGGGGTGTGGGTCAGTGGGAGACCACACGCTTAGCATGTGGGAAACTCTGGGGGTGCAATCCCCAGGACCCAAAACAGAAAAAAAAATAAATAAACCATGCTACATATTGAAAATATATAAATCAATGAGCTTAGTTATAGTTACTAACAACTGTATATAATTATGCCCTCAATATGTGGCCATCTGAGCCCATCAAAGTATAATTCTTAAGTTTACTGTGGTCAATCATTCAAAGAGGATTTATAAATGTAAAGCCACAGGTCATTATAGACAGGCTTCCTGCATGTTTTTTTAAATATTTAATCTCTCCCTGTTCTAACTAAATACCTAAGAACTGAGTGGCAGAATGGATTCAATTCCTGGTAATTTCATTTTTGGAGGGGTAAGGAGTGGGAGTTTTAAAATTATTTTTATCACAGTGGCAGCAACTAAAGAGAAAACCTATTTTTTCTATCATTTGGCCCTTTCCAATGACATCCTGAAACGATTTCACTCTAAAGAGGTCTTTGCGGGGGCCTGGGGCGCAGGCCCATAACCCTGGGACTCTGGGACTCTAGGATTTGACCCCAGCTTGCACAACTTAGCGACCTAGCAAGACCCTGTCTCAAAATCAAATGGGCTAGAACTGTCACTTAATGTGAAGGCGCTGGGCTCCATCCCAGGACACACACATACACATGCACAGACACATACACACACGCACACATGTACGCACACGCACACATACAGAAGACAAAAATTTTCTAAGATTTGGTCTGTCCAAGAAAAGGCTTAGAGATTCCAAAGATGATCTGTAAATAAATGGACAATTGGAGCAGAATCGCTTGGGAAGTCATTATAAACCCCAAACCGTAAATCTCTGTTCCCTGGTACTTCCATGAGTAGGTCTGAAGTGAAACTCGGGCATTTGTATTTCTGAAAATCCTAAGAAACTGCCAGTGGAGGAAGCCCTACCTCCCCTGCTGCTCCCTCCCTAGAAGGTCACTGCGAAGGACACACGTAAGGACACACAGTCCTCACGGGGAAACTTCAAAAGGTAAATCAGGTTAGAAGACATGCTATGCAAGATTTTGAAAATTAAATTCAGAAATTAAGTATTTTTAAAATATCTTTTATAGAAAGTGATCAAACCAATTTAAAATAGGAAGATCTTTTTTGACTCACATCCTGAGATACCCGTGGCTTCCTCCCCCAGGCCAGGCAAGCACTCTACCACAAATCCAGAAGATTCCAGGTTTCAGCAAGGAGAAAGGCATCCTCCAAAGGAGAGAGAGAAATAATCTCAGAAAATTATTAATAAAAAATTTGTGGTGGGCTGTAGGAATGGCACAGTGGTTAAAGCACTTGCCTAGCAAACACAAGGCCCTGAGTTTGATTCCCCAACACCACATAAGGCCGGGCGTGGTGGCAAATGTCTATAATCCCAGCACTCAGGAGGCTGAGGCAGGAGGATTGCTGTGAGTTCGAGGCCAGTCTGGACTACAAAGCATGACTGTCTCATGAAAGAAAGAAGGAAAGGAAGGAAGAGAGGGAAGAAGGGAGGGAGGGAGGGAAACATGTAGGCATGGATTTCAGTCCATATAGTTTACAAAGCTGTGTTTTCAAGAGAGGTAAAGAGAAGTGTCAACTTCAGAGGTTTAATCTTGGAAATGCTGAGCCCCTCCGCAGCTCACTGGGAATGTTTTACAGATAATTTTATGCAGTTGAAATTTTGGGGGTTTATTTGAGGGGGGAAAGCTGGAAATTCATATGAATATTGCATAATATTATGCAGACTCTTTGAAAGAATTAACAACTCCAATGTAAACTTCAGATTCCTCCTGGGGGTCACAAACAAAGTTGGGAGCTCTGGACATAGACACCCTAAGGTGACAGCTGTGAAAAACTAGCCAACTTGTGAATAAAAGATTCAAAATCGCCCCTGTCTCTTGTCTTCCAGGTGCTAGGCTGGATACACGCATGTGATTTTCTGCCAGTGAGTTGGAGGAAGAAAGGAACGGAATTATAGGTATGCCAAAGGAACAAAAACAATGGAAAGATTCTTTTCAACAGATGCATTAATATTTTAAAGAACAGCCCTGGAAGCTTTCAGGAAGAAGTAGACTCCGCTTCCTTGTCCTGTTGCTGATCGCGATCCTAGAGTCAGTTCCACGCAGGACACTCGATGTTTTCAGAGGCCGACGCCCACAGTCCATGATGGTGGAAAGCTGACTGGCCTTTGCCAGCCACGGTGAATGCCTTTTCTCAAATAAATAAATAAATAATAAATAAGCTCCTTAGTACCAAGGGAAGAAAACACGAAAGCGCAAGACTTTGTTGTTGCTGTAGCTTAAGTAGAAACCACAACTAAACAACTTAGGCCATGTGGAGAAAACATTTCACTATCATGTAGAAAAGTCACAGGCATCTCAGCTTCCAGTTCTCATGAATGCCGCAGATCACATAGGAGTAATTTCGCCAATTACGACATACTTCGTTGTCTAAAAAAAGAATCCAAGGGAAATGTCTCTAATTTTGATGAAGTATCCAATTAAATCTATGGCTGTAAGTAACAAAATGTATCTTCGGAGACCTAATCACAGAAGGAATTCTAAATTAAGTGTCCAAAAAGAAAGCCCGCATTAATCTTAATTTCTTGGTAGAATATTTTGTTAAACACAAATAAGTTGAGTTGATATTTCTTTTTCCAGTTCTCCTAAAATGAATTATATCTTGCTGCTTCCATGCTAGAGATTAGAAACACCATTTTTTTTTAAATCAGGCTTCATTCCACACACTTAAAAAAAAAAAAACCATACTTGTCCTATAGTATTTCTCGTGTGAGTCATCAGTTCCGTCCCTTTGCCTTTTCACACACTTTTGAAACCACAAAGAACCTTCGAGACCTGAAGCGGCCACCTTCCTTCCCTCTGCCACCGCCGCCTGGTTGGGGGAGAGGGATGCCAACCTGAAATCCCAGCACCGTAGAAGGCCAAGGCAGGAAGGTAGCAAATGAAACCAGCCTGGGCAATTTAGCAAGACCCTGTGTCCAAATAAGGCTTTTTAAATGGGGTAGGAGGAGGACCTGAGTTCAATCCCCAGTACCATAAAAAAGAGGAAGGAAGGAAGAAAGGAAGGGAGAGAGGGAAGAAGGGAGGGAGGGAGGGAACTAAGAGAGTGTTCCATTGTACTGGCTCTCATTTACTTGGTCCCTCCCACATTGACTAGAGATGTCTCTTTCTTCCTTCCTTCCTTCCTTCCTTCCTTCCTTCCTTCCTTCCTTCCTTCTTTTCTGAGTCAGGGTCTCATTCTGTAGTCCAGGCTGGTACTGAACTCACTATGTAGCCCTGACTGACCTCAAACCTACAGCAATCCTCCTGCCTCAGCCTCCCAGTTGCTGGGATTACAGGCGTGCACCACGAGGCCAGGCTTCTGTGGTCCTGGGGAATCAAACCCCAACAAAGGCTTTAACCACTGGGATATTCCTCCAGCCTCCAGCCCAAGATATCTTTTCAAAATTATGCTCAGCAGAGCTTGTGGCACAGGCCTATAATCCCCACACTCTGAGAGATTGAGGCGGGAAGATCATGAGTTCCAGCCCAGCCTGGGCAACTTAGTGACTTAGCAAGATCTTGTCTCAAAATCAAAAGTTAAAAAAAAAAAAAAGGCCTGAGGATACAATTCAGTGCAAAGGCCCTGGGTTGGCATCTCATACCTGGGTGGGAGCACACCTCCCAGTCATTCTGTCCTCCTGCCGAACGCCCCAGCCACAGTAGGCACACCTAGAACCCTTTGAAGCCCTTCCATTGTACTGACAATAAACCTCCTTCACTCCACCACCAAGATGCTGGCAAAACGTGGAACCTGGGAGGTCTCTGCCCACTTCCCAGGCCACGCTGACCTTCGCTGCGCCCAGCCCCTGCCCCGTGGTCGTCCTGACACTCCTGCTGCCTCGGCTGTGGCCACTTTCCGCTCACGTCTCCAGGTGCCCAACATGCTAGGCTTGCTCATCTCTCGAGCCCTTTTCCACAGATGCCAACACTCTGTGTTTTTAATGATTTCCTGGTGGTTCTAATGGAATTTCTACCTGACAGTCTCATCCTGGGGACCCCTTCCTTCTGCCCCACTGACTTAGCAGTACTTTTGATAAAGGTTAGCGTGAAACACAAGTGCATGCAGAATACCTTTTGGGTTATTTTCGAAGGCTTGAGACCAGACAACACCCACTTTGGGTAGAGGTGAAGCTACTGCTCGCATGCAGCATGTTTTTGAATTATTAATAGTCTCGGGCCCCCTTGTCCTCTGAGGAAACAGAGGGGACTCCTATGGGGAGAAAGCTGCCATCCGAGTGTCAGAGGGGAAAGGTGTAGGCAGTAAACGTGTGAGGACCCCTCGCAGGCCAGTGTGGGTAGTCCAGCTGTCCTTACCAGGCACCGCGGTGACAGGGCCCCTCGGAGGACATGGACCTCGTGCAGTTTGATCTCTTGAGGCGGGTGTGTACATCTAATAAACCAAGTCTACCATTAACCTGACCCTTGAAAACCAGGTGTGCTGCTGGCCATCAGAGGTGGAGCTGGAGGAGGAGCTCGCTTCCCTTCTACTGAGTCTGAAGGATGAGAGACAAACGCTCTTCCAAGAGCTAAGGCATCTGCAGAAGGCCTCTGATGTCCTGTGCATGTTGACTTGCCTTTGTTAGCAGATGATGGTGGCAGGGGACAGTAGATAAACCCCAACACATTGTTTTAGTGTCTTGTTACTGTGGGGGGGAAGGTCTGGGAATGTAGGTCAAAAGAATCTTCCTTGTTCCTTAGGAAAAGGAAGCTTAACTGTGGTTCAGGGGGAGAACAGACCGATGCCACTAGGAATTTAATGGAGATGACAGAATGTGTGAATAGAGGCCAGAAGTAAACTGCTTTGTAAATCCACTGGGCACTTGTGAGTGTTGCTTTGGGGTCAGGTCATTTGTGTATGTAGTTGTCTGTGTGTGTGTCTGTGTGTGTCTGTGATTGAGTCCAGGGCCTTGACACTGAGCTACATCCACAGCCCACTTTTTAGTTTTTGATTTTGAGATAGCATCTCACAAATACACTGAATTACCCAGGCTGAACTAAAACTGATGATCTTATATATTTTATATATCTTCATATATATATAATGTTAAAATGTGATGAACAGAAAGAATAGGTAGTAAAAATAGATATATAAATATTTATATATATATATATATGAGAAGCAATAACTGAAGTTTTTTCTGGTTTATTATTTTTCATGATGTTATTTTCACTTATTCAATAACTTTTAAATGAGCACTACATTAATTCAGAAAGTCAAGTCTATAGGTCTTGTGGTTTGGGCCTGGAATGTCGCCCAATCATCTCATGGATGTGCGTGTTATGGATTGTCTGTGGAACCATGTGCTGCTGGGAGATTGGGGCCTGGTCTGGAGGGGTGGAGTGCAGGCAGGTAGACTGGATTACAGGCATGTGGTGGGGACTTAAAACTGAAAGGCGTGGATGGCTGAGGCTGGACCCAGCAGGGACGAAGCACTGGGATGCCATCTGGAAGGAGATGTGCTGCTTTCTGCCTTCCTTTGGAGACTTGAACTTTGCCCGGCTTCCTGTTCGCAACGCTGTGAGGATCGGCCCCCACCTCCACCACCACCATGACCTTCCACGGTTGCCCACCGCCAATGAAAGGACTGTGACCGTCTGAAACTGTGAGCTAAAATAAACCGTTACTCCCCAGATTTGTATATGTCAGGCATTTTGTAACAGCAACAAAAATGCAACTAAGACAAGAGGTGATGCAGAAACAAGCCATAACTCATGACTTCCGGTATGTAATAACTGAGCAAACAACATTTTTCTGTCCTGTGATAGAAGCCTCAACATCAGGGGAAGCACTGCAAATATTACCTTTCCATTTTGTGCCACGTGGTCATTTAGGAGATGACTTATACTTAAACCTTGAACATAGCTATGATTTTCACATGAATTCAGACAACTTTTAAGAAAAACAACTCCAACTTAAAAACCTTCAACTTCCTGAAATTTGTATAACCAGCAAATCTACACAAAATCTTGGACTAAAGGAGCTCACC